>CANNRW010000018.1:0-201777 GCA_947507805.1 Aporophyla nigra
ACGGAAGGTGCGGCCGGTAAGTACTTGATTATGTGAAAATAAACTTAGTTTATGGCAGGAATTTTAAGCAAATTTACACTATTGTTTTATTAATTGACGAAAACTTCAATTAGCTGTTTTGACCACTTCCCATGAAGAGAAATGGATTGTGACAGCTGAAACGATGTGCCGTAGCCTAATCACGACGGATAGCGTCGAAAACCGCGAGGAAATCGCACAATTCGTTTTCAAGATTTCGTACTGTATGGAGAACGGTGTATCGCTTAGGTAGATAATTTTTTCCGTTTTTCAGAGCTAGACCGGCGAGTGGGGTGTCAAAACACGCGTCTGCGCGCGGGCAGCACAACGGCGACGTATTCGAGGATGGGTTCAGTACAAAATATTAAAGTTTTGTTGAAAAAACGAGTTTTTTATCGTTTTTGCAGGAAATCACGCTATTTGGGCCCCCCAAAGGGCTGAAACGATCGCGGATCGCGGTCCACACGGAAGGTGCGGCCGGTAAGTACTTGATTATGTGAAAATAAACTTAGTTTATGGCAGGAATTTTAAGCAAATTTACACTATTGTTTTATTAATTGACGAAAACTTCAATTAGCTGTTTTGACCACTTCCCATGAAGAGAAATGGATTGTGACAGCTGAAACGATGTGCCGTAGCCTAATCACGACGGATAGCGTCGAAAACCGCGAGGAAATCGCACAATTCGTTTTCAAGATTTCGTACTGTATGGAGAACGGTGTATCGCTTAGGTAGATAATTTTTTCCGTTTTTCAGAGCTAGACCGGCGAGTGGGGTGTCAAAACACGCGTCTGCGCGCGGGCAGCACAACGGCGACGTATTCGAGGATGGGTTCAGTACAAAATATTAAAGTTTTGTTGAAAAAACGAGTTTTTTATCGTTTTTGCAGGAAATCACGCTATTTGGGCCCCCCAAAGGGCTGAAACGATCGCGGATCGCGGTCCACACGGAAGGTGCGGCCGGTAAGTACTTGATTATGTGAAAATAAACTTAGTTTATGGCAGGAATTTTAAGCAAATTTACACTATTGTTTTATTAATTGACGAAAACTTCAATTAGCTGTTTTGACCACTTCCCATGAAGAGAAATGGATTGTGACAGCTGAAACGATGTGCCGTAGCCTAATCACGACGGATAGCGTCGAAAACTGCGAGGAAATCGCACAATTCGTTTTCAAGATTTCGTACTGTATGGAGAACGGTGTATCGCTTAGGTAGATAATTTTTTCCGTTTTTCAGAGCTAGACCGGCGAGTGGGGTGTCAAAACACGCGTCTGCGCGCGGGCAGCACAACGGCGACGTATTCGAGGATGGGTTCAGTACAAAATATTAAAGTTTTGTTGAAAAAACGAGTTTTTTATCGTTTTTGCAGGAAATCACGCTATTTGGGCCCCCCAAAGGGCTGAAACGATCGCGGATCGCGGTCCACACGGAAGGTGCGGCCGGTAAGTACTTGATTATGTGAAAATAAACTTAGTTTATGGCAGGAATTTTAAGCAAATTTACACTATTGTTTTATTAATTGACGAAAACTTCAATTAGCTGTTTTGACCACTTCCCATGAAGAGAAATGGATTGTCACAGCTGAAACGATGTGCCGTAGCCTAATCACGACGGATAGCGTCGAAAACCGCGAGGAAATCGCACAATTCGTTTTCAAGATTTCGTACTGTATGGAGAACGGTGTATCGCTTAGGTAGATAATTTTTTCCGTTTTTCAGAGCTAGACCGGCGAGTGGGGTGTCAAAACACGCGTCTGCGCGCGGGCAGCACAACGGCGACGTATTCGAGGATGGGTTCAGTACAAAATATTAAAGTTTTGTTGAAAAAACGAGTTTTTTATCGTTTTTGCAGGAAATCACGCTATTTGGGCCCCCCAAAGGGCTGAAACGATCGCGGATCGCGGTCCACACGGAAGGTGCGGCCGGTAAGTACTTGATTATGTGAAAATAAACTTAGTTTATGGCAGGAATTTTAAGCAAATTTACACTATTGTTTTATTAATTGACGAAAACTTCAATTAGCTGTTTTGACCACTTCCCATGAAGAGAAATGGATTGTGACAGCTGAAACGATGTGCCGTAGCCTAATCACGACGGATAGCGTCGAAAACCGCGAGGAAATCGCACAATTCGTTTTCAAGATTTCGTACTGTATGGAGAACGGTGTATCGCTTAGGTAGATAATTTTTTCCGTTTTTCAGAGCTAGACCGGCGAGTGGGGTGTCAAAACACGCGTCTGCGCGCGGGCAGCACAACGGCGACGTATTCGAGGATGGGTTCAGTACAAAATATTAAAGTTTTGTTGAAAAAACGAGTTTTTTATCGTTTTTGCAGGAAATCACGCTATTTGGGCCCCCCAAAGGGCTGAAACGATCGCGGATCGCGGTCCACACGGAAGGTGCGGCCGGTAAGTACTTGATTATGTGAAAATAAACTTAGTTTATGGCAGGAATTTTAAGCAAATTTACACTATTGTTTTATTAATTGACGAAAACTTCAATTAGCTGTTTTGACCACTTCCCATGAAGAGAAATGGATTGTGACAGCTGAAACGATGTGCCGTAGCCTAATCACGACGGATAGCGTCGAAAACCGCGAGGAAATCGCACAATTCGTTTTCAAGATTTCGTACTGTATGGAGAACGGTGTATCGCTTAGGTAGATAATTTTTTCCGTTTTTCAGAGCTAGACCGGCGAGTGGGGTGTCAAAACACGCGTCTGCGCGCGGGCAGCACAACGGCGACGTATTCGAGGATGGGTTCAGTACAAAATATTAAAGTTTTGTTGAAAAAACGAGTTTTTTATCGTTTTTGCAGGAAATCACGCTATTTGGGCCCCCCAAAGGGCTGAAACGATCGCGGATCGCGGTCCACACGGAAGGTGCGGCCGGTAAGTACTTGATTATGTGAAAATAAACTTAGTTTATGGCAGGAATTTTAAGCAAATTTACACTATTGTTTTATTAATTGACGAAAACTTCAATTAGCTGTTTTGACCACTTCCCATGAAGAGAAATGGATTGTGACAGCTGAAACGATGTGCCGTAGCCTAATCACGACGGATAGCGTCGAAAACCGCGAGGAAATCGCACAATTCGTTTTCAAGATTTCGTACTGTATGGAGAACGGTGTATCGCTTAGGTAGATAATTTTTTCCGTTTTTCAGAGCTAGACCGGCGAGTGGGGTGTCAAAACACGCGTCTGCGCGCGGGCAGCACAACGGCGACGTATTCGAGGATGGGTTCAGTACAAAATATTAAAGTTTTGTTGAAAAAACGAGTTTTTTATCGTTTTTGCAGGAAATCACGCTATTTGGGCCCCCCAAAGGGCTGAAACGATCGCGGATCGCGGTCCACACGGAAGGTGCGGCCGGTAAGTACTTGATTATGTGAAAATAAACTTAGTTTATGGCAGGAATTTTAAGCAAATTTACACTATTGTTTTATTAATTGACGAAAACTTCAATTAGCTGTTTTGACCACTTCCCATGAAGAGAAATGGATTGTGACAGCTGAAACGATGTGCCGTAGCCTTATCACGACGGATAGCGTCGAAAACCGCGAGGAAATCGCACAATTCGTTTTCAAGATTTCGTACTGTATGGAGAACGGTGTATCGCTTAGGTAGATAATTTTTTCCGTTTTTCAGAGCTAGACCGGCGAGTGGGGTGTCAAAACACGCGTCTGCGCGCGGGCAGCACAACGGCGACGTATTCGAGGATGGGTTCAGTACAAAATATTAAAGTTTTGTTGAAAAAACGAGTTTTTTATCGTTTTTGCAGGAAATCACGCTATTTGGGCCCCCCAAAGGGCTGAAACGATCGCGGATCGCGGTCCACACGGAAGGTGCGGCCGGTAAGTACTTGATTATGTGAAAATAAACTTAGTTTATGGCAGGAATTTTAAGCAAATTTACACTATTGTTTTATTAATTGACGAAAACTTCAATTAGCTGTTTTGACCACTTCCCATGAAGAGAAATGGATTGTGACAGCTGAAACGATGTGCCGTAGCCTAATCACGACGGATAGCGTCGAAAACCGCGAGGAAATCGCACAATTCGTTTTCAAGATTTCGTACTGTATGGAGAACGGTGTATCGCTTAGGTAGATAATTTTTTCCGTTTTTTCAGAGCTAGACCGGCGAGTGGGGTGTCAAAACACGCGTCTGCGCGCGGGCAGCACAACGGCGACGTATTCGAGGATGGGTTCAGTACAAAATATTAAAGTTTTGTTGAAAAAACGAGTTTTTTATCGTTTTTGCAGGAAATCACGCTATTTGGGCCCCCCAAAGGGCTGAAACGATCGCGGATCGCGGTCCACACGGAAGGTGCGGCCGGTAAGTACTTGATTATGTGAAAATAAACTTAGTTTATGGCAGGAATTTTAAGCAAATTTACACTATTGTTTTATTAATTGACGAAAACTTCAATTAGCTGTTTTGACCACTTCCCATGAAGAGAAATGGATTGTGACAGCTGAAACGATGTGCCGTAGCCTAATCACGACGGATAGCGTCGAAAACCGCGAGGAAATCGCACAATTCGTTTTCAAGATTTCGTACTGTATGGAGAACGGTGTATCGCTTAGGTAGATAATTTTTTCCGTTTTTCAGAGCTAGACCGGCGAGTGGGGTGTCAAAACACGCGTCTGCGCGCGGGCAGCACAACGGCGACGTATTCGAGGATGGGTTCAGTACAAAATATTAAAGTTTTGTTGAAAAAACGAGTTTTTTATCGTTTTTGCAGGAAATCACGCTATTTGGGCCCCCCAAAGGGCTGAAACGATCGCGGATCGCGGTCCACACGGAAGGTGCGGCCGGTAAGTACTTGATTATGTGAAAATAAACTTAGTTTATGGCAGGAATTTTAAGCAAATTTACACTATTGTTTTATTAATTGACGAAAACTTCAATTAGCTGTTTTGACCACTTCCCATGAAGAGAAATGGATTGTGACAGCTGAAACGATGTGCCGTAGCCTAATCACGACGGATAGCGTCGAAAACCGCGAGGAAATCGCACAATTCGTTTTCAAGATTTCGTACTGTATGGAGAACGGTGTATCGCTTAGGTAGATAATTTTTTCCGTTTTTCAGAGCTAGACCGGCGAGTGGGGTGTCAAAACACGCGTCTGCGCGCGGGCAGCACAACGGCGACGTATTCGAGGATGGGTTCAGTACAAAATATTAAAGTTTTGTTGAAAAAACGAGTTTTTTATCGTTTTTGCAGGAAATCACGCTATTTGGGCCCCCCAAAGGGCTGAAACGATCGCGGATCGCGGTCCACACGGAAGGTGCGGCCGGTAAGTACTTGATTATGTGAAAATAAACTTAGTTTATGGCAGGAATTTTAAGCAAATTTACACTATTGTTTTATTAATTGACGAAAACTTCAATTAGCTGTTTTGACCACTTCCCATGAAGAGAAATGGATTGTGACAGCTGAAACGATGTGCCGTAGCCTAATCACGACGGATAGCGTCGAAAACCGCGAGGAAATCGCACAATTCGTTTTCAAGATTTCGTACTGTATGGAGAACGGTGTATCGCTTAGGTAGATAATTTTTTCCGTTTTTCAGAGCTAGACCGGCGAGTGGGGTGTCAAAACACGCGTCTGCGCGCGGGCAGCACAACGGCGACGTATTCGAGGATGGGTTCAGTACAAAATATTAAAGTTTTGTTGAAAAAACGAGTTTTTTATCGTTTTTGCAGGAAATCACGCTATTTGGGCCCCCCAAAGGGCTGAAACGATCGCGGATCGCGGTCCACACGGAAGGTGCGGCCGGTAAGTACTTGATTATGTGAAAATAAACTTAGTTTATGGCAGGAATTTTAAGCAAATTTACACTATTGTTTTATTAATTGACGAAAACTTCAATTAGCTGTTTTGACCACTTCCCATGAAGAGAAATGGATTGTGACAGCTGAAACGATGTGCCGTAGCCTAATCACGACGGATAGCGTCGAAAACCGCGAGGAAATCGCACAATTCGTTTTCAAGATTTCGTACTGTATGGAGAACGGTGTATCGCTTAGGTAGATAATTTTTTCCGTTTTTCAGAGCTAGACCGGCGAGTGGGGTGTCAAAACACGCGTCTGCGCGCGGGCAGCACAACGGCGACGTATTCGAGGATGGGTTCAGTACAAAATATTAAAGTTTTGTTGAAAAAACGAGTTTTTTATCGTTTTTGCAGGAAATCACGCTATTTGGGCCCCCCAAAGGGCTGAAACGATCGCGGATCGCGGTCCACACGGAAGGTGCGGCCGGTAAGTACTTGATTATGTGAAAATAAACTTAGTTTATGGCAGGAATTTTAAGCAAATTTACACTATTGTTTTATTAATTGACGAAAACTTCAATTAGCTGTTTTGACCACTTCCCATGAAGAGAAATGGATTGTGACAGCTGAAACGATGTGCCGTAGCCTAATCACGACGGATAGCGTCGAAAACCGCGAGGAAATCGCACAATTCGTTTTCAAGATTTCGTACTGTATGGAGAACGGTGTATCGCTTAGGTAGATAATTTTTTCCGTTTTTCAGAGCTAGACCGGCGAGTGGGGTGTCAAAACACGCGTCTGCGCGCGGGCAGCACAACGGCGACGTATTCGAGGATGGGTTCAGTACAAAATATTAAAGTTTTGTTGAAAAAACGAGTTTTTTATCGTTTTTGCAGGAAATCACGCTATTTGGGCCCCCCAAAGGGCTGAAACGATCGCGGATCGCGGTCCACACGGAAGGTGCGGCCGGTAAGTACTTGATTATGTGAAAATAAACTTAGTTTATGGCAGGAATTTTAAGCAAATTTACACTATTGTTTTATTAATTGACGAAAACTTCAATTAGCTGTTTTGACCACTTCCCATGAAGAGAAATGGATTGTGACAGCTGAAACGATGTGCCGTAGCCTAATCACGACGGATAGCGTCGAAAACCGCGAGGAAATCGCACAATTCGTTTTCAAGATTTCGTACTGTATGGAGAACGGTGTATCGCTTAGGTAGATAATTTTTTCCGTTTTTCAGAGCTAGACCGGCGAGTGGGGTGTCAAAACACGCGTCTGCGCGCGGGCAGCACAACGGCGACGTATTCGAGGATGGGTTCAGTACAAAATATTAAAGTTTTGTTGAAAAAACGAGTTTTTTATCGTTTTTGCAGGAAATCACGCTATTTGGGCCCCCCAAAGGGCTGAAACGATCGCGGATCGCGGTCCACACGGAAGGTGCGGCCGGTAAGTACTTGATTATGTGAAAATAAACTTAGTTTATGGCAGGAATTTTAAGCAAATTTACACTATTGTTTTATTAATTGACGAAAACTTCAATTAGCTGTTTTGACCACTTCCCATGAAGAGAAATGGATTGTGACAGCTGAAACGATGTGCCGTAGCCTAATCACGACGGATAGCGTCGAAAACCGCGAGGAAATCGCACAATTCGTTTTCAAGATTTCGTACTGTATGGAGAACGGTGTATCGCTTAGGTAGATAATTTTTTCCGTTTTTCAGAGCTAGACCGGCGAGTGGGGTGTCAAAACACGCGTCTGCGCGCGGGCAGCACAACGGCGACGTATTCGAGGATGGGTTCAGTACAAAATATTAAAGTTTTGTTGAAAAAACGAGTTTTTTATCGTTTTTGCAGGAAATCACGCTATTTGGGCCCCCCAAAGGGCTGAAACGATCGCGGATCGCGGTCCACACGGAAGGTGCGGCCGGTAAGTACTTGATTATGTGAAAATAAACTTAGTTTATGGCAGGAATTTTAAGCAAATTTACACTATTGTTTTATTAATTGACGAAAACTTCAATTAGCTGTTTTGACCACTTCCCATGAAGAGAAATGGATTGTGACAGCTGAAACGATGTGCCGTAGCCTAATCACGACGGATAGCGTCGAAAACCGCGAGGAAATCGCACAATTCGTTTTCAAGATTTCGTACTGTATGGAGAACGGTGTATCGCTTAGGTAGATAATTTTTTCCGTTTTTCAGAGCTAGACCGGCGAGTGGGGTGTCAAAACACGCGTCTGCGCGCGGGCAGCACAACGGCGACGTATTCGAGGATGGGTTCAGTACAAAATATTAAAGTTTTGTTGAAAAAACGAGTTTTTTATCGTTTTTGCAGGAAATCACGCTATTTGGGCCCCCCAAAGGGCTGAAACGATCGCGGATCGCGGTCCACACGGAAGGTGCGGCCGGTAAGTACTTGATTATGTGAAAATAAACTTAGTTTATGGCAGGAATTTTAAGCAAATTTACACTATTGTTTTATTAATTGACGAAAACTTCAATTAGCTGTTTTGACCACTTCCCATGAAGAGAAATGGATTGTGACAGCTGAAACGATGTGCCGTAGCCTAATCACGACGGATAGCGTCGAAAACCGCGAGGAAATCGCACAATTCGTTTTCAAGATTTCGTACTGTATGGAGAACGGTGTATCGCTTAGGTAGATAATTTTTTCCGTTTTTCAGAGCTAGACCGGCGAGTGGGGTGTCAAAACACGCGTCTGCGCGCGGGCAGCACAACGGCGACGTATTCGAGGATGGGTTCAGTACAAAATATTAAAGTTTTGTTGAAAAAACGAGTTTTTTATCGTTTTTGCAGGAAATCACGCTATTTGGGCCCCCCAAAGGGCTGAAACGATCGCGGATCGCGGTCCACACGGAAGGTGCGGCCGGTAAGTACTTGATTATGTGAAAATAAACTTAGTTTATGGCAGGAATTTTAAGCAAATTTACACTATTGTTTTATTAATTGACGAAAACTTCAATTAGCTGTTTTGACCACTTCCCATGAAGAGAAATGGATTGTGACAGCTGAAACGATGTGCCGTAGCCTAATCACGACGGATAGCGTCGAAAACCGCGAGGAAATCGCACAATTCGTTTTCAAGATTTCGTACTGTATGGAGAACGGTGTATCGCTTAGGTAGATAATTTTTTCCGTTTTTCAGAGCTAGACCGGCGAGTGGGGTGTCAAAACACGCGTCTGCGCGCGGGCAGCACAACGGCGACGTATTCGAGGATGGGTTCAGTACAAAATATTAAAGTTTTGTTGAAAAAACGAGTTTTTTATCGTTTTTGCAGGAAATCACGCTATTTGGGCCCCCCAAAGGGCTGAAACGATCGCGGATCGCGGTCCACACGGAAGGTGCGGCCGGTAAGTACTTGATTATGTGAAAATAAACTTAGTTTATGGCAGGAATTTTAAGCAAATTTACACTATTGTTTTATTAATTGACGAAAACTTCAATTAGCTGTTTTGACCACTTCCCATGAAGAGAAATGGATTGTGACAGCTGAAACGATGTGCCGTAGCCTAATCACGACGGATAGCGTCGAAAACCGCGAGGAAATCGCACAATTCGTTTTCAAGATTTCGTACTGTATGGAGAACGGTGTATCGCTTAGGTAGATAATTTTTTCCGTTTTTCAGAGCTAGACCGGCGAGTGGGGTGTCAAAACACGCGTCTGCGCGCGGGCAGCACAACGGCGACGTATTCGAGGATGGGTTCAGTACAAAATATTAAAGTTTTGTTGAAAAAACGAGTTTTTTATCGTTTTTGCAGGAAATCACGCTATTTGGGCCCCCCAAAGGGCTGAAACGATCGCGGATCGCGGTCCACACGGAAGGTGCGGCCGGTAAGTACTTGATTATGTGAAAATAAACTTAGTTTATGGCAGGAATTTTAAGCAAATTTACACTATTGTTTTATTAATTGACGAAAACTTCAATTAGCTGTTTTGACCACTTCCCATGAAGAGAAATGGATTGTGACAGCTGAAACGATGTGCCGTAGCCTAATCACGACGGATAGCGTCGAAAACCGCGAGGAAATCGCACAATTCGTTTTCAAGATTTCGTACTGTATGGAGAACGGTGTATCGCTTAGGTAGATAATTTTTTCCGTTTTTCAGAGCTAGACCGGCGAGTGGGGTGTCAAAACACGCGTCTGCGCGCGGGCAGCACAACGGCGACGTATTCGAGGATGGGTTCAGTACAAAATATTAAAGTTTTGTTGAAAAAACGAGTTTTTTATCGTTTTTGCAGGAAATCACGCTATTTGGGCCCCCCAAAGGGCTGAAACGATCGCGGATCGCGGTCCACACGGAAGGTGCGGCCGGTAAGTACTTGATTATGTGAAAATAAACTTAGTTTATGGCAGGAATTTTAAGCAAATTTACACTATTGTTTTATTAATTGACGAAAACTTCAATTAGCTGTTTTGACCACTTCCCATGAAGAGAAATGGATTGTGACAGCTGAAACGATGTGCCGTAGCCTAATCACGACGGATAGCGTCGAAAACCGCGAGGAAATCGCACAATTCGTTTTCAAGATTTCGTACTGTATGGAGAACGGTGTATCGCTTAGGTAGATAATTTTTTCCGTTTTTCAGAGCTAGACCGGCGAGTGGGGTGTCAAAACACGCGTCTGCGCGCGGGCAGCACAACGGCGACGTATTCGAGGATGGGTTCAGTACAAAATATTAAAGTTTTGTTGAAAAAACGAGTTTTTTATCGTTTTTGCAGGAAATCACGCTATTTGGGCCCCCCAAAGGGCTGAAACGATCGCGGATCGCGGTCCACACGGAAGGTGCGGCCGGTAAGTACTTGATTATGTGAAAATAAACTTAGTTTATGGCAGGAATTTTAAGCAAATTTACACTATTGTTTTATTAATTGACGAAAACTTCAATTAGCTGTTTTGACCACTTCCCATGAAGAGAAATGGATTGTGACAGCTGAAACGATGTGCCGTAGCCTAATCACGACGGATAGCGTCGAAAACCGCGAGGAAATCGCACAATTCGTTTTCAAGATTTCGTACTGTATGGAGAACGGTGTATCGCTTAGGTAGATAATTTTTTCCGTTTTTCAGAGCTAGACCGGCGAGTGGGGTGTCAAAACACGCGTCTGCGCGCGGGCAGCACAACGGCGACGTATTCGAGGATGGGTTCAGTACAAAATATTAAAGTTTTGTTGAAAAAACGAGTTTTTTATCGTTTTTGCAGGAAATCACGCTATTTGGGCCCCCCAAAGGGCTGAAACGATCGCGGATCGCGGTCCACACGGAAGGTGCGGCCGGTAAGTACTTGATTATGTGAAAATAAACTTAGTTTATGGCAGGAATTTTAAGCAAATTTACACTATTGTTTTATTAATTGACGAAAACTTCAATTAGCTGTTTTGACCACTTCCCATGAAGAGAAATGGATTGTGACAGCTGAAACGATGTGCCGTAGCCTAATCACGACGGATAGCGTCGAAAACCGCGAGGAAATCGCACAATTCGTTTTCAAGATTTCGTACTGTATGGAGAACGGTGTATCGCTTAGGTAGATAATTTTTTCCGTTTTTCAGAGCTAGACCGGCGAGTGGGGTGTCAAAACACGCGTCTGCGCGCGGGCAGCACAACGGCGACGTATTCGAGGATGGGTTCAGTACAAAATATTAAAGTTTTGTTGAAAAAACGAGTTTTTTATCGTTTTTGCAGGAAATCACGCTATTTGGGCCCCCCAAAGGGCTGAAACGATCGCGGATCGCGGTCCACACGGAAGGTGCGGCCGGTAAGTACTTGATTATGTGAAAATAAACTTAGTTTATGGCAGGAATTTTAAGCAAATTTACACTATTGTTTTATTAATTGACGAAAACTTCAATTAGCTGTTTTGACCACTTCCCATGAAGAGAAATGGATTGTGACAGCTGAAACGATGTGCCGTAGCCTAATCACGACGGATAGCGTCGAAAACCGCGAGGAAATCGCACAATTCGTTTTCAAGATTTCGTACTGTATGGAGAACGGTGTATCGCTTAGGTAGATAATTTTTTCCGTTTTTCAGAGCTAGACCGGCGAGTGGGGTGTCAAAACACGCGTCTGCGCGCGGGCAGCACAACGGCGACGTATTCGAGGATGGGTTCAGTACAAAATATTAAAGTTTTGTTGAAAAAACGAGTTTTTTATCGTTTTTGCAGGAAATCACGCTATTTGGGCCCCCCAAAGGGCTGAAACGATCGCGGATCGCGGTCCACACGGAAGGTGCGGCCGGTAAGTACTTGATTATGTGAAAATAAACTTAGTTTATGGCAGGAATTTTAAGCAAATTTACACTATTGTTTTATTAATTGACGAAAACTTCAATTAGCTGTTTTGACCACTTCCCATGAAGAGAAATGGATTGTCACAGCTGAAACGATGTGCCGTAGCCTAATCACGACGGATAGCGTCGAAAACCGCGAGGAAATCGCACAATTCGTTTTCAAGATTTCGTACTGTATGGAGAACGGTGTATCGCTTAGGTAGATAATTTTTTCCGTTTTTCAGAGCTAGACCGGCGAGTGGGGTGTCAAAACACGCGTCTGCGCGCGGGCAGCACAACGGCGACGTATTCGAGGATGGGTTCAGTACAAAATATTAAAGTTTTGTTGAAAAAACGAGTTTTTTATCGTTTTTGCAGGAAATCACGCTATTTGGGCCCCCCAAAGGGCTGAAACGATCGCGGATCGCGGTCCACACGGAAGGTGCGGCCGGTAAGTACTTGATTATGTGAAAATAAACTTAGTTTATGGCAGGAATTTTAAGCAAATTTACACTATTGTTTTATTAATTGACGAAAACTTCAATTAGCTGTTTTGACCACTTCCCATGAAGAGAAATGGATTGTGACAGCTGAAACGATGTGCCGTAGCCTAATCACGACGGATAGCGTCGAAAACCGCGAGGAAATCGCACAATTCGTTTTCAAGATTTCGTACTGTATGGAGAACGGTGTATCGCTTAGGTAGATAATTTTTTCCGTTTTTCAGAGCTAGACCGGCGAGTGGGGTGTCAAAACACGCGTCTGCGCGCGGGCAGCACAACGGCGACGTATTCGAGGATGGGTTCAGTACAAAATATTAAAGTTTTGTTGAAAAAACGAGTTTTTTATCGTTTTTGCAGGAAATCACGCTATTTGGGCCCCCCAAAGGGCTGAAACGATCGCGGATCGCGGTCCACACGGAAGGTGCGGCCGGTAAGTACTTGATTATGTGAAAATAAACTTAGTTTATGGCAGGAATTTTAAGCAAATTTACACTATTGTTTTATTAATTGACGAAAACTTCAATTAGCTGTTTTGACCACTTCCCATGAAGAGAAATGGATTGTGACAGCTGAAACGATGTGCCGTAGCCTAATCACGACGGATAGCGTCGAAAACCGCGAGGAAATCGCACAATTCGTTTTCAAGATTTCGTACTGTATGGAGAACGGTGTATCGCTTAGGTAGATAATTTTTTCCGTTTTTCAGAGCTAGACCGGCGAGTGGGGTGTCAAAACACGCGTCTGCGCGCGGGCAGCACAACGGCGACGTATTCGAGGATGGGTTCAGTACAAAATATTAAAGTTTTGTTGAAAAAACGAGTTTTTTATCGTTTTTGCAGGAAATCACGCTATTTGGGCCCCCCAAAGGGCTGAAACGATCGCGGATCGCGGTCCACACGGAAGGTGCGGCCGGTAAGTACTTGATTATGTGAAAATAAACTTAGTTTATGGCAGGAATTTTAAGCAAATTTACACTATTGTTTTATTAATTGACGAAAACTTCAATTAGCTGTTTTGACCACTTCCCATGAAGAGAAATGGATTGTGACAGCTGAAACGATGTGCCGTAGCCTAATCACGACGGATAGCGTCGAAAACCGCGAGGAAATCGCACAATTCGTTTTCAAGATTTCGTACTGTATGGAGAACGGTGTATCGCTTAGGTAGATAATTTTTTCCGTTTTTCAGAGCTAGACCGGCGAGTGGGGTGTCAAAACACGCGTCTGCGCGCGGGCAGCACAACGGCGACGTATTCGAGGATGGGTTCAGTACAAAATATTAAAGTTTTGTTGAAAAAACGAGTTTTTTATCGTTTTTGCAGGAAATCACGCTATTTGGGCCCCCCAAAGGGCTGAAACGATCGCGGATCGCGGTCCACACGGAAGGTGCGGCCGGTAAGTACTTGATTATGTGAAAATAAACTTAGTTTATGGCAGGAATTTTAAGCAAATTTACACTATTGTTTTATTAATTGACGAAAACTTCAATTAGCTGTTTTGACCACTTCCCATGAAGAGAAATGGATTGTGACAGCTGAAACGATGTGCCGTAGCCTAATCACGACGGATAGCGTCGAAAACCGCGAGGAAATCGCACAATTCGTTTTCAAGATTTCGTACTGTATGGAGAACGGTGTATCGCTTAGGTAGATAATTTTTTCCGTTTTTCAGAGCTAGACCGGCGAGTGGGGTGTCAAAACACGCGTCTGCGCGCGGGCAGCACAACGGCGACGTATTCGAGGATGGGTTCAGTACAAAATATTAAAGTTTTGTTGAAAAAACGAGTTTTTTATCGTTTTTGCAGGAAATCACGCTATTTGGGCCCCCCAAAGGGCTGAAACGATCGCGGATCGCGGTCCACACGGAAGGTGCGGCCGGTAAGTACTTGATTATGTGAAAATAAACTTAGTTTATGGCAGGAATTTTAAGCAAATTTACACTATTGTTTTATTAATTGACGAAAACTTCAATTAGCTGTTTTGACCACTTCCCATGAAGAGAAATGGATTGTGACAGCTGAAAATCGCACAATTCGTTTTCAAGATTTCGTACTGTATGGAGAACGGTGTATCGCTTAGGTAGATAATTTTTTCCGTTTTTCAGAGCTAGACCGGCGAGTGGGGTGTCAAAACACGCGTCTGCGCGCGGGCAGCACAACGGCGACGTATTCGAGGATGGGTTCAGTACAAAATATTAAAGTTTTGTTGAAAAAACGAGTTTTTTATCGTTTTTGCAGGAAATCACGCTATTTGGGCCCCCCAAAGGGCTGAAACGATCGCGGATCGCGGTCCACACGGAAGGTGCGGCCGGTAAGTACTTGATTATGTGAAAATAAACTTAGTTTATGGCAGGAATTTTAAGCAAATTTACACTATTGTTTTATTAATTGACGAAAACTTCAATTAGCTGTTTTGACCACTTCCCATGAAGAGAAATGGATTGTGACAGCTGAAACGATGTGCCGTAGCCTAATCACGACGGATAGCGTCGAAAACCGCGAGGAAATCGCACAATTCGTTTTCAAGATTTCGTACTGTATGGAGAACGGTGTATCGCTTAGGTAGATAATTTTTTCCGTTTTTCAGAGCTAGACCGGCGAGTGGGGTGTCAAAACACGCGTCTGCGCGCGGGCAGCACAACGGCGACGTATTCGAGGATGGGTTCAGTACAAAATATTAAAGTTTTGTTGAAAAAACGAGTTTTTTATCGTTTTTGCAGGAAATCACGCTATTTGGGCCCCCCAAAGGGCTGAAACGATCGCGGATCGCGGTCCACACGGAAGGTGCGGCCGGTAAGTACTTGATTATGTGAAAATAAACTTAGTTTATGGCAGGAATTTTAAGCAAATTTACACTATTGTTTTATTAATTGACGAAAACTTCAATTAGCTGTTTTGACCACTTCCCATGAAGAGAAATGGATTGTGACAGCTGAAACGATGTGCCGTAGCCTAATCACGACGGATAGCGTCGAAAACCGCGAGGAAATCGCACAATTCGTTTTCAAGATTTCGTACTGTATGGAGAACGGTGTATCGCTTAGGTAGATAATTTTTTCCGTTTTTCAGAGCTAGACCGGCGAGTGGGGTGTCAAAACACGCGTCTGCGCGCGGGCAGCACAACGGCGACGTATTCGAGGATGGGTTCAGTACAAAATATTAAAGTTTTGTTGAAAAAACGAGTTTTTTATCGTTTTGGCAGGAAATCACGCTATTTGGGCCCCCCAAAGGGCTGAAACGATCGCGGATCGCGGTCCACACGGAAGGTGCGGCCGGTAAGTACTTGATTATGTGAAAATAAACTTAGTTTATGGCAGGAATTTTAAGCAAATTTACACTATTGTTTTATTAATTGACGAAAACTTCAATTAGCTGTTTTGACCACTTCCCATGAAGAGAAATGGATTGTGACAGCTGAAACGATGTGCCGTAGCCTAATCACGACGGATAGCGTCGAAAACCGCGAGGAAATCGCACAATTCGTTTTCAAGATTTCGTACTGTATGGAGAACGGTGTATCGCTTAGGTAGATAATTTTTTCCGTTTTTCAGAGCTAGACCGGCGAGTGGGGTGTCAAAACACGCGTCTGCGCGCGGGCAGCACAACGGCGACGTATTCGAGGATGGGTTCAGTACAAAATATTAAAGTTTTGTTGAAAAAACGAGTTTTTTATCGTTTTTGCAGGAAATCACGCTATTTGGGCCCCCCAAAGGGCTGAAACGATCGCGGATCGCGGTCCACACGGAAGGTGCGGCCGGTAAGTACTTGATTATGTGAAAATAAACTTAGTTTATGGCAGGAATTTTAAGCAAATTTACACTATTGTTTTATTAATTGACGAAAACTTCAATTAGCTGTTTTGACCACTTCCCATGAAGAGAAATGGATTGTGACAGCTGAAACGATGTGCCGTAGCCTAATCACGACGGATAGCGTCGAAAACCGCGAGGAAATCGCACAATTCGTTTTCAAGATTTCGTACTGTATGGAGAACGGTGTATCGCTTAGGTAGATAATTTTTTCCGTTTTTCAGAGCTAGACCGGCGAGTGGGGTGTCAAAACACGCGTCTGCGCGCGGGCAGCACAACGGCGACGTATTCGAGGATGGGTTCAGTACAAAATATTAAAGTTTTGTTGAAAAAACGAGTTTTTTATCGTTTTTGCAGGAAATCACGCTATTTGGGCCCCCCAAAGGGCTGAAACGATCGCGGATCGCGGTCCACACGGAAGGTGCGGCCGGTAAGTACTTGATTATGTGAAAATAAACTTAGTTTATGGCAGGAATTTTAAGCAAATTTACACTATTGTTTTATTAATTGACGAAAACTTCAATTAGCTGTTTTGACCACTTCCCATGAAGAGAAATGGATTGTGACAGCTGAAACGATGTGCCGTAGCCTAATCACGACGGATAGCGTCGAAAACCGCGAGGAAATCGCACAATTCGTTTTCAAGATTTCGTACTGTATGGAGAACGGTGTATCGCTTAGGTAGATTTTACGTGTCAAGTAAGCAAAAATTTTTTCCGTTTTTCAGAGCTAGACCGGCGAGTGGGGTGTCAAAACACGCGTCTGCGCGCGGGCAGCACAACGGCGACGTATTCGAGGATGGGTTCAGTACAAAATATTAAAGTTTTGTTGAAAAAACGAGTTTTTTATCGTTTTTGCAGGAAATCACGCTATTTGGGCCCCCCAAAGGGCTGAAACGATCGCGGATCGCGGTCCACACGGAAGGTGCGGCCGGTAAGTACTTGATTATGTGAAAATAAACTTAGTTTATGGCAGGAATTTTAAGCAAATTTACACTATTGTTTTATTAATTGACGAAAACTTCAATTAGCTGTTTTGACCACTTCCCATGAAGAGAAATGGATTGTGACAGCTGAAACGATGTGCCGTAGCCTAATCACGACGGATAGCGTCGAAAACCGCGAGGAAATCGCACAATTCGTTTTCAAGATTTCGTACTGTATGGAGAACGGTGTATCGCTTAGGTAGATAATTTTTTCCGTTTTTCAGAGCTAGACCGGCGAGTGGGGTGTCAAAACACGCGTCTGCGCGCGGGCAGCACAACGGCGACGTATTCGAGGATGGGTTCAGTACAAAATATTAAAGTTTTGTTGAAAAAACGAGTTTTTTATCGTTTTTGCAGGAAATCACGCTATTTGGGCCCCCCAAAGGGCTGAAACGATCGCGGATCGCGGTCCACACGGAAGGTGCGGCCGGTAAGTACTTGATTATGTGAAAATAAACTTAGTTTATGGCAGGAATTTTAAGCAAATTTACACTATTGTTTTATTAATTGACGAAAACTTCAATTAGCTGTTTTGACCACTTCCCATGAAGAGAAATGGATTGTGACAGCTGAAACGATGTGCCGTAGCCTAATCACGACGGATAGCGTCGAAAACCGCGAGGAAATCGCACAATTCGTTTTCAAGATTTCGTACTGTATGGAGAACGGTGTATCGCTTAGGTAGATTTTACGTGTCAAGTACCTAAGCAAAAATTTTTTCCGTTTTTCAGAGCTAGACCGGCGAGTGGGGTGTCAAAACACGCGTCTGCGCGCGGGCAGCACAACGGCGACGTATTCGAGGATGGGTTCAGTACAAAATATTAAAGTTTTGTTGAAAAAACGAGTTTTTTATTGTTTTTGCAGGAAATCACGCTATTTGGGCCCCCCAAAGGGCTGAAACGATCGCGGATCGCGGTCCACACGGAAGGTGCGGCCGGTAAGTACTTGATTATGTGAAAATAAACTTAGTTTATGGCAGGAATTTTAAGCAAATTTACACTATTGTTTTATTAATTGACGAAAACTTCAATTAGCTGTTTTGACCACTTCCCATGAAGAGAAATGGATTGTGACAGCTGAAACGATGTGCCGTAGCCTAATCACGACGGATAGCGTCGAAAACCGCGAGGAAATCGCACAATTCGTTTTCAAGATTTCGTACTGTATGGAGAACGGTGTATCGCTTAGGTAGATTTTACGTGTCAAGTACCTAAGCAAAAATTTTTTCCGTTTTTCAGAGCTAGACCGGCGAGTGGGGTGTCAAAACACGCGTCTGCGCGCGGGCAGCACAACGGCGACGTATTCGAGGATGGGTTCAGTACAAAATATTAAAGTTTTGTTGAAAAAACGAGTTTTTTATTGTTTTTGCAGGAAATCACGCTATTTGGGCCCCCCAAAGGGCTGAAACGATCGCGGATCGCGGTCCACACGGAAGGTGCGGCCGGTAAGTACTTGATTATGTGAAAATAAACTTAGTTTATGGCAGGAATTTTAAGCAAATTTACACTATTGTTTTATTAATTGACGAAAACTTCAATTAGCTGTTTTGACCACTTCCCATGAAGAGAAATGGATTGTGACAGCTGAAACGATGTGCCGTAGCCTAATCACGACGGATAGCGTCGAAAACCGCGAGGAAATCGCACAATTCGTTTTCAAGATTTCGTACTGTATGGAGAACGGTGTATCGCTTAGGTAGATTTTACGTGTCAAGTACCTAAGCAAAAATTTTTTCCGTTTTTCAGAGCTAGACCGGCGAGTGGGGTGTCAAAACACGCGTCTGCGCGCGGGCAGCACAACGGCGACGTATTCGAGGATGGGTTCAGTACAAAATATTAAAGTTTTGTTGAAAAAACGAGTTTTTTATTGTTTTTGCAGGAAATCACGCTATTTGGGCCCCCCAAAGGGCTGAAACGATCGCGGATCGCGGTCCACACGGAAGGTGCGGCCGGTAAGTACTTGATTATGTGAAAATAAACTTAGTTTATGGCAGGAATTTTAAGCAAATTTACACTATTGTTTTATTAATTGACGAAAACTTCAATTAGCTGTTTTGACCACTTCCCATGAAGAGAAATGGATTGTGACAGCTGAAACGATGTGCCGTAGCCTAATCACGACGGATAGCGTCGAAAACCGCGAGGAAATCGCACAATTCGTTTTCAAGATTTCGTACTGTATGGAGAACGGTGTATCGCTTAGGTAGATTTTACGTGTCAAGTACCTAAGCAAAAATTTTTTCCGTTTTTCAGAGCTAGACCGGCGAGTGGGGTGTCAAAACACGCGTCTGCGCGCGGGCAGCACAACGGCGACGTATTCGAGGATGGGTTCAGTACAAAATATTAAAGTTTTGTTGAAAAAACGAGTTTTTTATTGTTTTTGCAGGAAATCACGCTATTTGGGCCCCCCAAAGGGCTGAAACGATCGCGGATCGCGGTCCACACGGAAG
Organism: Aporophyla nigra; assembly: GCA_947507805.1. Lineage (NCBI taxonomy): Eukaryota > Metazoa > Arthropoda > Insecta > Lepidoptera > Noctuidae > Aporophyla > Aporophyla nigra. The sequence goes on from CANNRW010000018.1 coordinate 19,842, forward strand.
GTGCGGCCGGTAAGTACTTGATTATGTGAAAATAAACTTAGTTTATGGCAGGAATTTTAAGCAAATTTACACTATTGTTTTATTAATTGACGAAAACTTCAATTAGCTGTTTTGACCACTTCCCATGAAGAGAAATGGATTGTGACAGCTGAAACGATGTGCCGTAGCCTAATCACGACGGATAGCGTCGAAAACCGCGAGGAAATCGCACAATTCGTTTTCAAGATTTCGTACTGTATGGAGAACGGTGTATCGCTTAGGTAGATTTTACGTGTCAAGTACCTAAGCAAAAATTTTTTCCGTTTTTCAGAGCTAGACCGGCGAGTGGGGTGTCAAAACACGCGTCTGCGCGCGGGCAGCACAACGGCGACGTATTCGAGGATGGGTTCAGTACAAAATATTAAAGTTTTGTTGAAAAAACGAGTTTTTTATTGTTTTTGCAGGAAATCACGCTATTTGGGCCCCCCAAAGGGCTGAAACGATCGCGGATCGCGGTCCACACGGAAGGTGCGGCCGGTAAGTACTTGATTATGTGAAAATAAACTTAGTTTATGGCAGGAATTTTAAGCAAATTTACACTATTGTTTTATTAATTGACGAAAACTTCAATTAGCTGTTTTGACCACTTCCCATGAAGAGAAATGGATTGTGACAGCTGAAACGATGTGCCGTAGCCTAATCACGACGGATAGCGTCGAAAACCGCGAGGAAATCGCACAATTCGTTTTCAAGATTTCGTACTGTATGGAGAACGGTGTATCGCTTTTTTTTTTTTTTTTTTTTTTTTTTTTTTTTTTTTTTTTTTTTTTTGGATGGGAAATCATCAAATGACTTCTCCCGCTCTGGGCGGAGCGGGAGGGCGTGTCAGACTTTTACTGACTAAAACCCACCCGTGTTCCTTCAGTTGCCCATGTGCCAGGGTCACGGTATCTCTTTTGAACAATCACGCGACCCCGGCAGGCATCGGTCCTAGCAGACCCCTTCAATAAAGCTGACATCTCTTTGAGGCGCGCGTGGAACACTACGCGCCGTCGACCCGAGCCTGGTCCTTACCGGGCGGCGAGCTACCCATTGCTCGCCACCCGCAAGCTCGCGCCTACGGTGGCCGGGAGTCCGCAATCGACTCCCGGCGCCCGGGGCGTCTCCTCCTGCGGACGGTGTATCGCTTAGGTAGATTTTACGTGTCAAGTACCTAAGCAAAAATTTTTTCCGTTTTTCAGAGCTAGACCGGCGAGTGGGGTGTCAAAACACGCGTCTGCGCGCGGGCAGCACAACGGCGACGTATTCGAGGATGGGTTCAGTACAAAATATTAAAGTTTTGTTGAAAAAACGAGTTTTTTATTGTTTTTGCAGGAAATCACGCTATTTGGGCCCCCCAAAGGGCTGAAACGATCGCGGATCGCGGTCCACACGGAAGGTGCGGCCGGTAAGTACTTGATTATGTGAAAATAAACTTAGTTTATGGCAGGAATTTTAAGCAAATTTACACTATTGTTTTATTAATTGACGAAAACTTCAATTAGCTGTTTTGACCACTTCCCATGAAGAGAAATGGATTGTGACAGCTGAAACGATGTGCCGTAGCCTAATCACGACGGATAGCGTCGAAAACCGCGAGGAAATCGCACAATTCGTTTTCAAGATTTCGTACTGTATGGAGAACGGTGTATCGCTTAGGTAGATTTTACGTGTCAAGTACCTAAGCAAAAATTTTTTCCGTTTTTCAGAGCTAGACCGGCGAGTGGGGTGTCAAAACACGCGTCTGCGCGCGGGCAGCACAACGGCGACGTATTCGAGGATGGGTTCAGTACAAAATATTAAAGTTTTGTTGAAAAAACGAGTTTTTTATTGTTTTTGCAGGAAATCACGCTATTTGGGCCCCCCAAAGGGCTGAAACGATCGCGGATCGCGGTCCACACGGAAGGTGCGGCCGGTAAGTACTTGATTATGTGAAAATAAACTTAGTTTATGGCAGGAATTTTAAGCAAATTTACACTATTGTTTTATTAATTGACGAAAACTTCAATTAGCTGTTTTGACCACTTCCCATGAAGAGAAATGGATTGTGACAGCTGAAACGATGTGCCGTAGCCTAATCACGACGGATAGCGTCGAAAACCGCGAGGAAATCGCACAATTCGTTTTCAAGATTTCGTACTGTATGGAGAACGGTGTATCGCTTAGGTAGATTTTACGTGTCAAGTACCTAAGCAAAAATTTTTTCCGTTTTTCAGAGCTAGACCGGCGAGTGGGGTGTCAAAACACGCGTCTGCGCGCGGGCAGCACAACGGCGACGTATTCGAGGATGGGTTCAGTACAAAATATTAAAGTTTTGTTGAAAAAACGAGTTTTTTATTGTTTTTGCAGGAAATCACGCTATTTGGGCCCCCCAAAGGGCTGAAACGATCGCGGATCGCGGTCCACACGGAAGGTGCGGCCGGTAAGTACTTGATTATGTGAAAATAAACTTAGTTTATGGCAGGAATTTTAAGCAAATTTACACTATTGTTTTATTAATTGACGAAAACTTCAATTAGCTGTTTTGACCACTTCCCATGAAGAGAAATGGATTGTGACAGCTGAAACGATGTGCCGTAGCCTAATCACGACGGATAGCGTCGAAAACCGCGAGGAAATCGCACAATTCGTTTTCAAGATTTCGTACTGTATGGAGAACGGTGTATCGCTTAGGTAGATTTTACGTGTCAAGTACCTAAGCAAAAATTTTTTCCGTTTTTCAGAGCTAGACCGGCGAGTGGGGTGTCAAAACACGCGTCTGCGCGCGGGCAGCACAACGGCGACGTATTCGAGGATGGGTTCAGTACAAAATATTAAAGTTTTGTTGAAAAAACGAGTTTTTTATTGTTTTTGCAGGAAATCACGCTATTTGGGCCCCCCAAAGGGCTGAAACGATCGCGGATCGCGGTCCACACGGAAGGTGCGGCCGGTAAGTACTTGATTATGTGAAAATAAACTTAGTTTATGGCAGGAATTTTAAGCAAATTTACACTATTGTTTTATTAATTGACGAAAACTTCAATTAGCTGTTTTGACCACTTCCCATGAAGAGAAATGGATTGTGACAGCTGAAACGATGTGCCGTAGCCTAATCACGACGGATAGCGTCGAAAACCGCGAGGAAATCGCACAATTCGTTTTCAAGATTTCGTACTGTATGGAGAACGGTGTATCGCTTAGGTAGATTTTACGTGTCAAGTACCTAAGCAAAAATTTTTTCCGTTTTTCAGAGCTAGACCGGCGAGTGGGGTGTCAAAACACGCGTCTGCGCGCGGGCAGCACAACGGCGACGTATTCGAGGATGGGTTCAGTACAAAATATTAAAGTTTTGTTGAAAAAACGAGTTTTTTATTGTTTTTGCAGGAAATCACGCTATTTGGGCCCCCCAAAGGGCTGAAACGATCGCGGATCGCGGTCCACACGGAAGGTGCGGCCGGTAAGTACTTGATTATGTGAAAATAAACTTAGTTTATGGCAGGAATTTTAAGCAAATTTACACTATTGTTTTATTAATTGACGAAAACTTCAATTAGCTGTTTTGACCACTTCCCATGAAGAGAAATGGATTGTGACAGCTGAAACGATGTGCCGTAGCCTAATCACGACGGATAGCGTCGAAAACCGCGAGGAAATCGCACAATTCGTTTTCAAGATTTCGTACTGTATGGAGAACGGTGTATCGCTTAGGTAGATTTTACGTGTCAAGTACCTAAGCAAAAATTTTTTCCGTTTTTCAGAGCTAGACCGGCGAGTGGGGTGTCAAAACACGCGTCTGCGCGCGGGCAGCACAACGGCGACGTATTCGAGGATGGGTTCAGTACAAAATATTAAAGTTTTGTTGAAAAAACGAGTTTTTTATTGTTTTTGCAGGAAATCACGCTATTTGGGCCCCCCAAAGGGCTGAAACGATCGCGGATCGCGGTCCACACGGAAGGTGCGGCCGGTAAGTACTTGATTATGTGAAAATAAACTTAGTTTATGGCAGGAATTTTAAGCAAATTTACACTATTGTTTTATTAATTGACGAAAACTTCAATTAGCTGTTTTGACCACTTCCCATGAAGAGAAATGGATTGTGACAGCTGAAACGATGTGCCGTAGCCTAATCACGACGGATAGCGTCGAAAACCGCGAGGAAATCGCACAATTCGTTTTCAAGATTTCGTACTGTATGGAGAACGGTGTATCGCTTAGGTAGATTTTACGTGTCAAGTACCTAAGCAAAAATTTTTTCCGTTTTTCAGAGCTAGACCGGCGAGTGGGGTGTCAAAACACGCGTCTGCGCGCGGGCAGCACAACGGCGACGTATTCGAGGATGGGTTCAGTACAAAATATTAAAGTTTTGTTGAAAAAACGAGTTTTTTATTGTTTTTGCAGGAAATCACGCTATTTGGGCCCCCCAAAGGGCTGAAACGATCGCGGATCGCGGTCCACACGGAAGGTGCGGCCGGTAAGTACTTGATTATGTGAAAATAAACTTAGTTTATGGCAGGAATTTTAAGCAAATTTACACTATTGTTTTATTAATTGACGAAAACTTCAATTAGCTGTTTTGACCACTTCCCATGAAGAGAAATGGATTGTGACAGCTGAAACGATGTGCCGTAGCCTAATCACGACGGATAGCGTCGAAAACCGCGAGGAAATCGCACAATTCGTTTTCAAGATTTCGTACTGTATGGAGAACGGTGTATCGCTTAGGTAGATTTTACGTGTCAAGTACCTAAGCAAAAATTTTTTCCGTTTTTCAGAGCTAGACCGGCGAGTGGGGTGTCAAAACACGCGTCTGCGCGCGGGCAGCACAACGGCGACGTATTCGAGGATGGGTTCAGTACAAAATATTAAAGTTTTGTTGAAAAAACGAGTTTTTTATTGTTTTTGCAGGAAATCACGCTATTTGGGCCCCCCAAAGGGCTGAAACGATCGCGGATCGCGGTCCACACGGAAGGTGCGGCCGGTAAGTACTTGATTATGTGAAAATAAACTTAGTTTATGGCAGGAATTTTAAGCAAATTTACACTATTGTTTTATTAATTGACGAAAACTTCAATTAGCTGTTTTGACCACTTCCCATGAAGAGAAATGGATTGTGACAGCTGAAACGATGTGCCGTAGCCTAATCACGACGGATAGCGTCGAAAACCGCGAGGAAATCGCACAATTCGTTTTCAAGATTTCGTACTGTATGGAGAACGGTGTATCGCTTAGGTAGATTTTACGTGTCAAGTACCTAAGCAAAAATTTTTTCCGTTTTTCAGAGCTAGACCGGCGAGTGGGGTGTCAAAACACGCGTCTGCGCGCGGGCAGCACAACGGCGACGTATTCGAGGATGGGTTCAGTACAAAATATTAAAGTTTTGTTGAAAAAACGAGTTTTTTATTGTTTTTGCAGGAAATCACGCTATTTGGGCCCCCCAAAGGGCTGAAACGATCGCGGATCGCGGTCCACACGGAAGGTGCGGCCGGTAAGTACTTGATTATGTGAAAATAAACTTAGTTTATGGCAGGAATTTTAAGCAAATTTACACTATTGTTTTATTAATTGACGAAAACTTCAATTAGCTGTTTTGACCACTTCCCATGAAGAGAAATGGATTGTGACAGCTGAAACGATGTGCCGTAGCCTAATCACGACGGATAGCGTCGAAAACCGCGAGGAAATCGCACAATTCGTTTTCAAGATTTCGTACTGTATGGAGAACGGTGTATCGCTTAGGTAGATTTTACGTGTCAAGTACCTAAGCAAAAATTTTTTCCGTTTTTCAGAGCTAGACCGGCGAGTGGGGTGTCAAAACACGCGTCTGCGCGCGGGCAGCACAACGGCGACGTATTCGAGGATGGGTTCAGTACAAAATATTAAAGTTTTGTTGAAAAAACGAGTTTTTTATTGTTTTTGCAGGAAATCACGCTATTTGGGCCCCCCAAAGGGCTGAAACGATCGCGGATCGCGGTCCACACGGAAGGTGCGGCCGGTAAGTACTTGATTATGTGAAAATAAACTTAGTTTATGGCAGGAATTTTAAGCAAATTTACACTATTGTTTTATTAATTGACGAAAACTTCAATTAGCTGTTTTGACCACTTCCCATGAAGAGAAATGGATTGTGACAGCTGAAACGATGTGCCGTAGCCTAATCACGACGGATAGCGTCGAAAACCGCGAGGAAATCGCACAATTCGTTTTCAAGATTTCGTACTGTATGGAGAACGGTGTATCGCTTAGGTAGATTTTACGTGTCAAGTACCTAAGCAAAAATTTTTTCCGTTTTTCAGAGCTAGACCGGCGAGTGGGGTGTCAAAACACGCGTCTGCGCGCGGGCAGCACAACGGCGACGTATTCGAGGATGGGTTCAGTACAAAATATTAAAGTTTTGTTGAAAAAACGAGTTTTTTATTGTTTTTGCAGGAAATCACGCTATTTGGGCCCCCCAAAGGGCTGAAACGATCGCGGATCGCGGTCCACACGGAAGGTGCGGCCGGTAAGTACTTGATTATGTGAAAATAAACTTAGTTTATGGCAGGAATTTTAAGCAAATTTACACTATTGTTTTATTAATTGACGAAAACTTCAATTAGCTGTTTTGACCACTTCCCATGAAGAGAAATGGATTGTGACAGCTGAAACGATGTGCCGTAGCCTAATCACGACGGATAGCGTCGAAAACCGCGAGGAAATCGCACAATTCGTTTTCAAGATTTCGTACTGTATGGAGAACGGTGTATCGCTTAGGTAGATTTTACGTGTCAAGTACCTAAGCAAAAATTTTTTCCGTTTTTCAGAGCTAGACCGGCGAGTGGGGTGTCAAAACACGCGTCTGCGCGCGGGCAGCACAACGGCGACGTATTCGAGGATGGGTTCAGTACAAAATATTAAAGTTTTGTTGAAAAAACGAGTTTTTTATTGTTTTTGCAGGAAATCACGCTATTTGGGCCCCCCAAAGGGCTGAAACGATCGCGGATCGCGGTCCACACGGAAGGTGCGGCCGGTAAGTACTTGATTATGTGAAAATAAACTTAGTTTATGGCAGGAATTTTAAGCAAATTTACACTATTGTTTTATTAATTGACGAAAACTTCAATTAGCTGTTTTGACCACTTCCCATGAAGAGAAATGGATTGTGACAGCTGAAACGATGTGCCGTAGCCTAATCACGACGGATAGCGTCGAAAACCGCGAGGAAATCGCACAATTCGTTTTCAAGATTTCGTACTGTATGGAGAACGGTGTATCGCTTAGGTAGATTTTACGTGTCAAGTACCTAAGCAAAAATTTTTTCCGTTTTTCAGAGCTAGACCGGCGAGTGGGGTGTCAAAACACGCGTCTGCGCGCGGGCAGCACAACGGCGACGTATTCGAGGATGGGTTCAGTACAAAATATTAAAGTTTTGTTGAAAAAACGAGTTTTTTATTGTTTTTGCAGGAAATCACGCTATTTGGGCCCCCCAAAGGGCTGAAACGATCGCGGATCGCGGTCCACACGGAAGGTGCGGCCGGTAAGTACTTGATTATGTGAAAATAAACTTAGTTTATGGCAGGAATTTTAAGCAAATTTACACTATTGTTTTATTAATTGACGAAAACTTCAATTAGCTGTTTTGACCACTTCCCATGAAGAGAAATGGATTGTGACAGCTGAAACGATGTGCCGTAGCCTAATCACGACGGATAGCGTCGAAAACCGCGAGGAAATCGCACAATTCGTTTTCAAGATTTCGTACTGTATGGAGAACGGTGTATCGCTTAGGTAGATTTTACGTGTCAAGTACCTAAGCAAAAATTTTTTCCGTTTTTCAGAGCTAGACCGGCGAGTGGGGTGTCAAAACACGCGTCTGCGCGCGGGCAGCACAACGGCGACGTATTCGAGGATGGGTTCAGTACAAAATATTAAAGTTTTGTTGAAAAAACGAGTTTTTTATTGTTTTTGCAGGAAATCACGCTATTTGGGCCCCCCAAAGGGCTGAAACGATCGCGGATCGCGGTCCACACGGAAGGTGCGGCCGGTAAGTACTTGATTATGTGAAAATAAACTTAGTTTATGGCAGGAATTTTAAGCAAATTTACACTATTGTTTTATTAATTGACGAAAACTTCAATTAGCTGTTTTGACCACTTCCCATGAAGAGAAATGGATTGTGACAGCTGAAACGATGTGCCGTAGCCTAATCACGACGGATAGCGTCGAAAACCGCGAGGAAATCGCACAATTCGTTTTCAAGATTTCGTACTGTATGGAGAACGGTGTATCGCTTAGGTAGATTTTACGTGTCAAGTACCTAAGCAAAAATTTTTTCCGTTTTTCAGAGCTAGACCGGCGAGTGGGGTGTCAAAACACGCGTCTGCGCGCGGGCAGCACAACGGCGACGTATTCGAGGATGGGTTCAGTACAAAATATTAAAGTTTTGTTGAAAAAACGAGTTTTTTATTGTTTTTGCAGGAAATCACGCTATTTGGGCCCCCCAAAGGGCTGAAACGATCGCGGATCGCGGTCCACACGGAAGGTGCGGCCGGTAAGTACTTGATTATGTGAAAATAAACTTAGTTTATGGCAGGAATTTTAAGCAAATTTACACTATTGTTTTATTAATTGACGAAAACTTCAATTAGCTGTTTTGACCACTTCCCATGAAGAGAAATGGATTGTGACAGCTGAAACGATGTGCCGTAGCCTAATCACGACGGATAGCGTCGAAAACCGCGAGGAAATCGCACAATTCGTTTTCAAGATTTCGTACTGTATGGAGAACGGTGTATCGCTTAGGTAGATTTTACGTGTCAAGTACCTAAGCAAAAATTTTTTCCGTTTTTCAGAGCTAGACCGGCGAGTGGGGTGTCAAAACACGCGTCTGCGCGCGGGCAGCACAACGGCGACGTATTCGAGGATGGGTTCAGTACAAAATATTAAAGTTTTGTTGAAAAAACGAGTTTTTTATTGTTTTTGCAGGAAATCACGCTATTTGGGCCCCCCAAAGGGCTGAAACGATCGCGGATCGCGGTCCACACGGAAGGTGCGGCCGGTAAGTACTTGATTATGTGAAAATAAACTTAGTTTATGGCAGGAATTTTAAGCAAATTTACACTATTGTTTTATTAATTGACGAAAACTTCAATTAGCTGTTTTGACCACTTCCCATGAAGAGAAATGGATTGTGACAGCTGAAACGATGTGCCGTAGCCTAATCACGACGGATAGCGTCGAAAACCGCGAGGAAATCGCACAATTCGTTTTCAAGATTTCGTACTGTATGGAGAACGGTGTATCGCTTAGGTAGATTTTACGTGTCAAGTACCTAAGCAAAAATTTTTTCCGTTTTTCAGAGCTAGACCGGCGAGTGGGGTGTCAAAACACGCGTCTGCGCGCGGGCAGCACAACGGCGACGTATTCGAGGATGGGTTCAGTACAAAATATTAAAGTTTTGTTGAAAAAACGAGTTTTTTATTGTTTTTGCAGGAAATCACGCTATTTGGGCCCCCCAAAGGGCTGAAACGATCGCGGATCGCGGTCCACACGGAAGGTGCGGCCGGTAAGTACTTGATTATGTGAAAATAAACTTAGTTTATGGCAGGAATTTTAAGCAAATTTACACTATTGTTTTATTAATTGACGAAAACTTCAATTAGCTGTTTTGACCACTTCCCATGAAGAGAAATGGATTGTGACAGCTGAAACGATGTGCCGTAGCCTAATCACGACGGATAGCGTCGAAAACCGCGAGGAAATCGCACAATTCGTTTTCAAGATTTCGTACTGTATGGAGAACGGTGTATCGCTTAGGTAGATTTTACGTGTCAAGTACCTAAGCAAAAATTTTTTCCGTTTTTCAGAGCTAGACCGGCGAGTGGGGTGTCAAAACACGCGTCTGCGCGCGGGCAGCACAACGGCGACGTATTCGAGGATGGGTTCAGTACAAAATATTAAAGTTTTGTTGAAAAAACGAGTTTTTTATTGTTTTTGCAGGAAATCACGCTATTTGGGCCCCCCAAAGGGCTGAAACGATCGCGGATCGCGGTCCACACGGAAGGTGCGGCCGGTAAGTACTTGATTATGTGAAAATAAACTTAGTTTATGGCAGGAATTTTAAGCAAATTTACACTATTGTTTTATTAATTGACGAAAACTTCAATTAGCTGTTTTGACCACTTCCCATGAAGAGAAATGGATTGTGACAGCTGAAACGATGTGCCGTAGCCTAATCACGACGGATAGCGTCGAAAACCGCGAGGAAATCGCACAATTCGTTTTCAAGATTTCGTACTGTATGGAGAACGGTGTATCGCTTAGGTAGATTTTACGTGTCAAGTACCTAAGCAAAAATTTTTTCCGTTTTTCAGAGCTAGACCGGCGAGTGGGGTGTCAAAACACGCGTCTGCGCGCGGGCAGCACAACGGCGACGTATTCGAGGATGGGTTCAGTACAAAATATTAAAGTTTTGTTGAAAAAACGAGTTTTTTATTGTTTTTGCAGGAAATCACGCTATTTGGGCCCCCCAAAGGGCTGAAACGATCGCGGATCGCGGTCCACACGGAAGGTGCGGCCGGTAAGTACTTGATTATGTGAAAATAAACTTAGTTTATGGCAGGAATTTTAAGCAAATTTACACTATTGTTTTATTAATTGACGAAAACTTCAATTAGCTGTTTTGACCACTTCCCATGAAGAGAAATGGATTGTGACAGCTGAAACGATGTGCCGTAGCCTAATCACGACGGATAGCGTCGAAAACCGCGAGGAAATCGCACAATTCGTTTTCAAGATTTCGTACTGTATGGAGAACGGTGTATCGCTTAGGTAGATTTTACGTGTCAAGTACCTAAGCAAAAATTTTTTCCGTTTTTCAGAGCTAGACCGGCGAGTGGGGTGTCAAAACACGCGTCTGCGCGCGGGCAGCACAACGGCGACGTATTCGAGGATGGGTTCAGTACAAAATATTAAAGTTTTGTTGAAAAAACGAGTTTTTTATTGTTTTTGCAGGAAATCACGCTATTTGGGCCCCCCAAAGGGCTGAAACGATCGCGGATCGCGGTCCACACGGAAGGTGCGGCCGGTAAGTACTTGATTATGTGAAAATAAACTTAGTTTATGGCAGGAATTTTAAGCAAATTTACACTATTGTTTTATTAATTGACGAAAACTTCAATTAGCTGTTTTGACCACTTCCCATGAAGAGAAATGGATTGTGACAGCTGAAACGATGTGCCGTAGCCTAATCACGACGGATAGCGTCGAAAACCGCGAGGAAATCGCACAATTCGTTTTCAAGATTTCGTACTGTATGGAGAACGGTGTATCGCTTAGGTAGATTTTACGTGTCAAGTACCTAAGCAAAAATTTTTTCCGTTTTTCAGAGCTAGACCGGCGAGTGGGGTGTCAAAACACGCGTCTGCGCGCGGGCAGCACAACGGCGACGTATTCGAGGATGGGTTCAGTACAAAATATTAAAGTTTTGTTGAAAAAACGAGTTTTTTATTGTTTTTGCAGGAAATCACGCTATTTGGGCCCCCCAAAGGGCTGAAACGATCGCGGATCGCGGTCCACACGGAAGGTGCGGCCGGTAAGTACTTGATTATGTGAAAATAAACTTAGTTTATGGCAGGAATTTTAAGCAAATTTACACTATTGTTTTATTAATTGACGAAAACTTCAATTAGCTGTTTTGACCACTTCCCATGAAGAGAAATGGATTGTGACAGCTGAAACGATGTGCCGTAGCCTAATCACGACGGATGGCGTCGAAAACCGCGAGGAAATCGCACAATTCGTTTTCAAGATTTCGTACTGTATGGAGAACGGTGTATCGCTTAGGTAGATTTTACGTGTCAAGTACCTAAGCAAAAATTTTTTCCGTTTTTCAGAGCTAGACCGGCGAGTGGGGTGTCAAAACACGCGTCTGCGCGCGGGCAGCACAACGGCGACGTATTCGAGGATGGGTTCAGTACAAAATATTAAAGTTTTGTTGAAAAAACGAGTTTTTTATTGTTTTTGCAGGAAATCACGCTATTTGGGCCCCCCAAAGGGCTGAAACGATCGCGGATCGCGGTCCACACGGAAGGTGCGGCCGGTAAGTACTTGATTATGTGAAAATAAACTTAGTTTATGGCAGGAATTTTAAGCAAATTTACACTATTGTTTTATTAATTGACGAAAACTTCAATTAGCTGTTTTGACCACTTCCCATGAAGAGAAATGGATTGTGACAGCTGAAACGATGTGCCGTAGCCTAATCACGACGGATAGCGTCGAAAACCGCGAGGAAATCGCACAATTCGTTTTCAAGATTTCGTACTGTATGGAGAACGGTGTATCGCTTAGGTAGATTTTACGTGTCAAGTACCTAAGCAAAAATTTTTTCCGTTTTTCAGAGCTAGACCGGCGAGTGGGGTGTCAAAACACGCGTCTGCGCGCGGGCAGCACAACGGCGACGTATTCGAGGATGGGTTCAGTACAAAATATTAAAGTTTTGTTGAAAAAACGAGTTTTTTATTGTTTTTGCAGGAAATCACGCTATTTGGGCCCCCCAAAGGGCTGAAACGATCGCGGATCGCGGTCCACACGGAAGGTGCGGCCGGTAAGTACTTGATTATGTGAAAATAAACTTAGTTTATGGCAGGAATTTTAAGCAAATTTACACTATTGTTTTATTAATTGACGAAAACTTCAATTAGCTGTTTTGACCACTTCCCATGAAGAGAAATGGATTGTGACAGCTGAAACGATGTGCCGTAGCCTAATCACGACGGATAGCGTCGAAAACCGCGAGGAAATCGCACAATTCGTTTTCAAGATTTCGTACTGTATGGAGAACGGTGTATCGCTTAGGTAGATTTTACGTGTCAAGTACCTAAGCAAAAATTTTTTCCGTTTTTCAGAGCTAGACCGGCGAGTGGGGTGTCAAAACACGCGTCTGCGCGCGGGCAGCACAACGGCGACGTATTCGAGGATGGGTTCAGTACAAAATATTAAAGTTTTGTTGAAAAAACGAGTTTTTTATTGTTTTTGCAGGAAATCACGCTATTTGGGCCCCCCAAAGGGCTGAAACGATCGCGGATCGCGGTCCACACGGAAGGTGCGGCCGGTAAGTACTTGATTATGTGAAAATAAACTTAGTTTATGGCAGGAATTTTAAGCAAATTTACACTATTGTTTTATTAATTGACGAAAACTTCAATTTGCTGTTTTGACCACTTCCCATGAAGAGAAATGGATTGTGACAGCTGAAACGATGTGCCGTAGCCTAATCACGACGGATAGCGTCGAAAACCGCGAGGAAATCGCACAATTCGTTTTCAAGATTTCGTACTGTATGGAGAACGGTGTATCGCTTAGGTAGATTTTACGTGTCAAGTACCTAAGCAAAAATTTTTTCCGTTTTTCAGAGCTAGACCGGCGAGTGGGGTGTCAAAACACGCGTCTGCGCGCGGGCAGCACAACGGCGACGTATTCGAGGATGGGTTCAGTACAAAATATTAAAGTTTTGTTGAAAAAACGAGTTTTTTATTGTTTTTGCAGGAAATCACGCTATTTGGGCCCCCCAAAGGGCTGAAACGATCGCGGATCGCGGTCCACACGGAAGGTGCGGCCGGTAAGTACTTGATTATGTGAAAATAAACTTAGTTTATGGCAGGAATTTTAAGCAAATTTACACTATTGTTTTATTAATTGACGAAAACTTCAATTAGCTGTTTTGACCACTTCCCATGAAGAGAAATGGATTGTGACAGCTGAAACGATGTGCCGTAGCCTAATCACGACGGATAGCGTCGAAAACCGCGAGGAAATCGCACAATTCGTTTTCAAGATTTCGTACTGTATGGAGAACGGTGTATCGCTTAGGTAGATTTTACGTGTCAAGTACCTAAGCAAAAATTTTTTCCGTTTTTCAGAGCTAGACCGGCGAGTGGGGTGTCAAAACACGCGTCTGCGCGCGGGCAGCACAACGGCGACGTATTCGAGGATGGGTTCAGTACAAAATATTAAAGTTTTGTTGAAAAAACGAGTTTTTTATTGTTTTTGCAGGAAATCACGCTATTTGGGCCCCCCAAAGGGCTGAAACGATCGCGGATCGCGGTCCACACGGAAGGTGCGGCCGGTAAGTACTTGATTATGTGAAAATAAACTTAGTTTATGGCAGGAATTTTAAGCAAATTTACACTATTGTTTTATTAATTGACGAAAACTTCAATTAGCTGTTTTGACCACTTCCCATGAAGAGAAATGGATTGTGACAGCTGAAACGATGTGCCGTAGCCTAATCACGACGGATAGCGTCGAAAACCGCGAGGAAATCGCACAATTCGTTTTCAAGATTTCGTACTGTATGGAGAACGGTGTATCGCTTAGGTAGATTTTACGTGTCAAGTACCTAAGCAAAAATTTTTTCCGTTTTTCAGAGCTAGACCGGCGAGTGGGGTGTCAAAACACGCGTCTGCGCGCGGGCAGCACAACGGCGACGTATTCGAGGATGGGTTCAGTACAAAATATTAAAGTTTTGTTGAAAAAACGAGTTTTTTATTGTTTTTGCAGGAAATCACGCTATTTGGGCCCCCCAAAGGGCTGAAACGATCGCGGATCGCGGTCCACACGGAAGGTGCGGCCGGTAAGTACTTGATTATGTGAAAATAAACTTAGTTTATGGCAGGAATTTTAAGCAAATTTACACTATTGTTTTATTAATTGACGAAAACTTCAATTAGCTGTTTTGACCACTTCCCATGAAGAGAAATGGATTGTGACAGCTGAAACGATGTGCCGTAGCCTAATCACGACGGATAGCGTCGAAAACCGCGAGGAAATCGCACAATTCGTTTTCAAGATTTCGTACTGTATGGAGAACGGTGTATCGCTTAGGTAGATTTTACGTGTCAAGTACCTAAGCAAAAATTTTTTCCGTTTTTCAGAGCTAGACCGGCGAGTGGGGTGTCAAAACACGCGTCTGCGCGCGGGCAGCACAACGGCGACGTATTCGAGGATGGGTTCAGTACAAAATATTAAAGTTTTGTTGAAAAAACGAGTTTTTTATTGTTTTTGCAGGAAATCACGCTATTTGGGCCCCCCAAAGGGCTGAAACGATCGCGGATCGCGGTCCACACGGAAGGTGCGGCCGGTAAGTACTTGATTATGTGAAAATAAACTTAGTTTATGGCAGGAATTTTAAGCAAATTTACACTATTGTTTTATTAATTGACGAAAACTTCAATTAGCTGTTTTGACCACTTCCCATGAAGAGAAATGGATTGTGACAGCTGAAACGATGTGCCGTAGCCTAATCACGACGGATAGCGTCGAAAACCGCGAGGAAATCGCACAATTCGTTTTCAAGATTTCGTACTGTATGGAGAACGGTGTATCGCTTAGGTAGATTTTACGTGTCAAGTACCTAAGCAAAAATTTTTTCCGTTTTTCAGAGCTAGACCGGCGAGTGGGGTGTCAAAACACGCGTCTGCGCGCGGGCAGCACAACGGCGACGTATTCGAGGATGGGTTCAGTACAAAATATTAAAGTTTTGTTGAAAAAACGAGTTTTTTATTGTTTTTGCAGGAAATCACGCTATTTGGGCCCCCCAAAGGGCTGAAACGATCGCGGATCGCGGTCCACACGGAAGGTGCGGCCGGTAAGTACTTGATTATGTGAAAATAAACTTAGTTTATGGCAGGAATTTTAAGCAAATTTACACTATTGTTTTATTAATTGACGAAAACTTCAATTAGCTGTTTTGACCACTTCCCATGAAGAGAAATGGATTGTGACAGCTGAAACGATGTGCCGTAGCCTAATCACGACGGATAGCGTCGAAAACCGCGAGGAAATCGCACAATTCGTTTTCAAGATTTCGTACTGTATGGAGAACGGTGTATCGCTTAGGTAGATTTTACGTGTCAAGTACCTAAGCAAAAATTTTTTCCGTTTTTCAGAGCTAGACCGGCGAGTGGGGTGTCAAAACACGCGTCTGCGCGCGGGCAGCACAACGGCGACGTATTCGAGGATGGGTTCAGTACAAAATATTAAAGTTTTGTTGAAAAAACGAGTTTTTTATTGTTTTTGCAGGAAATCACGCTATTTGGGCCCCCCAAAGGGCTGAAACGATCGCGGATCGCGGTCCACACGGAAGGTGCGGCCGGTAAGTACTTGATTATGTGAAAATAAACTTAGTTTATGGCAGGAATTTTAAGCAAATTTACACTATTGTTTTATTAATTGACGAAAACTTCAATTAGCTGTTTTGACCACTTCCCATGAAGAGAAATGGATTGTGACAGCTGAAACGATGTGCCGTAGCCTAATCACGACGGATAGCGTCGAAAACCGCGAGGAAATCGCACAATTCGTTTTCAAGATTTCGTACTGTATGGAGAACGGTGTATCGCTTAGGTAGATTTTACGTGTCAAGTACCTAAGCAAAAATTTTTTCCGTTTTTCAGAGCTAGACCGGCGAGTGGGGTGTCAAAACACGCGTCTGCGCGCGGGCAGCACAACGGCGACGTATTCGAGGATGGGTTCAGTACAAAATATTAAAGTTTTGTTGAAAAAACGAGTTTTTTATTGTTTTTGCAGGAAATCACGCTATTTGGGCCCCCCAAAGGGCTGAAACGATCGCGGATCGCGGTCCACACGGAAGGTGCGGCCGGTAAGTACTTGATTATGTGAAAATAAACTTAGTTTATGGCAGGAATTTTAAGCAAATTTACACTATTGTTTTATTAATTGACGAAAACTTCAATTAGCTGTTTTGACCACTTCCCATGAAGAGAAATGGATTGTGACAGCTGAAACGATGTGCCGTAGCCTAATCACGACGGATAGCGTCGAAAACCGCGAGGAAATCGCACAATTCGTTTTCAAGATTTCGTACTGTATGGAGAACGGTGTATCGCTTAGGTAGATTTTACGTGTCAAGTACCTAAGCAAAAATTTTTTCCGTTTTTCAGAGCTAGACCGGCGAGTGGGGTGTCAAAACACGCGTCTGCGCGCGGGCAGCACAACGGCGACGTATTCGAGGATGGGTTCAGTACAAAATATTAAAGTTTTGTTGAAAAAACGAGTTTTTTATTGTTTTTGCAGGAAATCACGCTATTTGGGCCCCCCAAAGGGCTGAAACGATCGCGGATCGCGGTCCACACGGAAGGTGCGGCCGGTAAGTACTTGATTATGTGAAAATAAACTTAGTTTATGGCAGGAATTTTAAGCAAATTTACACTATTGTTTTATTAATTGACGAAAACTTCAATTAGCTGTTTTGACCACTTCCCATGAAGAGAAATGGATTGTGACAGCTGAAACGATGTGCCGTAGCCTAATCACGACGGATAGCGTCGAAAACCGCGAGGAAATCGCACAATTCGTTTTCAAGATTTCGTACTGTATGGAGAACGGTGTATCGCTTAGGTAGATTTTACGTGTCAAGTACCTAAGCAAAAATTTTTTCCGTTTTTCAGAGCTAGACCGGCGAGTGGGGTGTCAAAACACGCGTCTGCGCGCGGGCAGCACAACGGCGACGTATTCGAGGATGGGTTCAGTACAAAATATTAAAGTTTTGTTGAAAAAACGAGTTTTTTATTGTTTTTGCAGGAAATCACGCTATTTGGGCCCCCCAAAGGGCTGAAACGATCGCGGATCGCGGTCCACACGGAAGGTGCGGCCGGTAAGTACTTGATTATGTGAAAATAAACTTAGTTTATGGCAGGAATTTTAAGCAAATTTACACTATTGTTTTATTAATTGACGAAAACTTCAATTAGCTGTTTTGACCACTTCCCATGAAGAGAAATGGATTGTGACAGCTGAAACGATGTGCCGTAGCCTAATCACGACGGATAGCGTCGAAAACCGCGAGGAAATCGCACAATTCGTTTTCAAGATTTCGTACTGTATGGAGAACGGTGTATCGCTTAGGTAGATTTTACGTGTCAAGTACCTAAGCAAAAATTTTTTCCGTTTTTCAGAGCTAGACCGGCGAGTGGGGTGTCAAAACACGCGTCTGCGCGCGGGCAGCACAACGGCGACGTATTCGAGGATGGGTTCAGTACAAAATATTAAAGTTTTGTTGAAAAAACGAGTTTTTTATTGTTTTTGCAGGAAATCACGCTATTTGGGCCCCCCAAAGGGCTGAAACGATCGCGGATCGCGGTCCACACGGAAGGTGCGGCCGGTAAGTACTTGATTATGTGAAAATAAACTTAGTTTATGGCAGGAATTTTAAGCAAATTTACACTATTGTTTTATTAATTGACGAAAACTTCAATTAGCTGTTTTGACCACTTCCCATGAAGAGAAATGGATTGTGACAGCTGAAACGATGTGCCGTAGCCTAATCACGACGGATGGCGTCGAAAACCGCGAGGAAATCGCACAATTCGTTTTCAAGATTTCGTACTGTATGGAGAACGGTGTATCGCTTAGGTAGATTTTACGTGTCAAGTACCTAAGCAAAAATTTTTTCCGTTTTTCAGAGCTAGACCGGCGAGTGGGGTGTCAAAACACGCGTCTGCGCGCGGGCAGCACAACGGCGACGTATTCGAGGATGGGTTCAGTACAAAATATTAAAGTTTTGTTGAAAAAACGAGTTTTTTATTGTTTTTGCAGGAAATCACGCTATTTGGGCCCCCCAAAGGGCTGAAACGATCGCGGATCGCGGTCCACACGGAAGGTGCGGCCGGTAAGTACTTGATTATGTGAAAATAAACTTAGTTTATGGCAGGAATTTTAAGCAAATTTACACTATTGTTTTATTAATTGACGAAAACTTCAATTAGCTGTTTTGACCACTTCCCATGAAGAGAAATGGATTGTGACAGCTGAAACGATGTGCCGTAGCCTAATCACGACGGATAGCGTCGAAAACCGCGAGGAAATCGCACAATTCGTTTTCAAGATTTCGTACTGTATGGAGAACGGTGTATCGCTTAGGTAGATTTTACGTGTCAAGTACCTAAGCAAAAATTTTTTCCGTTTTTCAGAGCTAGACCGGCGAGTGGGGTGTCAAAACACGCGTCTGCGCGCGGGCAGCACAACGGCGACGTATTCGAGGATGGGTTCAGTACAAAATATTAAAGTTTTGTTGAAAAAACGAGTTTTTTATTGTTTTTGCAGGAAATCACGCTATTTGGGCCCCCCAAAGGGCTGAAACGATCGCGGATCGCGGTCCACACGGAAGGTGCGGCCGGTAAGTACTTGATTATGTGAAAATAAACTTAGTTTATGGCAGGAATTTTAAGCAAATTTACACTATTGTTTTATTAATTGACGAAAACTTCAATTAGCTGTTTTGACCACTTCCCATGAAGAGAAATGGATTGTGACAGCTGAAACGATGTGCCGTAGCCTAATCACGACGGATAGCGTCGAAAACCGCGAGGAAATCGCACAATTCGTTTTCAAGATTTCGTACTGTATGGAGAACGGTGTATCGCTTAGGTAGATTTTACGTGTCAAGTACCTAAGCAAAAATTTTTTCCGTTTTTCAGAGCTAGACCGGCGAGTGGGGTGTCAAAACACGCGTCTGCGCGCGGGCAGCACAACGGCGACGTATTCGAGGATGGGTTCAGTACAAAATATTAAAGTTTTGTTGAAAAAACGAGTTTTTTATTGTTTTTGCAGGAAATCACGCTATTTGGGCCCCCCAAAGGGCTGAAACGATCGCGGATCGCGGTCCACACGGAAGGTGCGGCCGGTAAGTACTTGATTATGTGAAAATAAACTTAGTTTATGGCAGGAATTTTAAGCAAATTTACACTATTGTTTTATTAATTGACGAAAACTTCAATTAGCTGTTTTGACCACTTCCCATGAAGAGAAATGGATTGTGACAGCTGAAACGATGTGCCGTAGCCTAATCACGACGGATAGCGTCGAAAACCGCGAGGAAATCGCACAATTCGTTTTCAAGATTTCGTACTGTATGGAGAACGGTGTATCGCTTAGGTAGATTTTACGTGTCAAGTACCTAAGCAAAAATTTTTTCCGTTTTTCAGAGCTAGACCGGCGAGTGGGGTGTCAAAACACGCGTCTGCGCGCGGGCAGCACAACGGCGACGTATTCGAGGATGGGTTCAGTACAAAATATTAAAGTTTTGTTGAAAAAACGAGTTTTTTATTGTTTTTGCAGGAAATCACGCTATTTGGGCCCCCCAAAGGGCTGAAACGATCGCGGATCGCGGTCCACACGGAAGGTGCGGCCGGTAAGTACTTGATTATGTGAAAATAAACTTAGTTTATGGCAGGAATTTTAAGCAAATTTACACTATTGTTTTATTAATTGACGAAAACTTCAATTAGCTGTTTTGACCACTTCCCATGAAGAGAAATGGATTGTGACAGCTGAAACGATGTGCCGTAGCCTAATCACGACGGATGGCGTCGAAAACCGCGAGGAAATCGCACAATTCGTTTTCAAGATTTCGTACTGTATGGAGAACGGTGTATCGCTTAGGTAGATTTTACGTGTCAAGTACCTAAGCAAAAATTTTTTCCGTTTTTCAGAGCTAGACCGGCGAGTGGGGTGTCAAAACACGCGTCTGCGCGCGGGCAGCACAACGGCGACGTATTCGAGGATGGGTTCAGTACAAAATATTAAAGTTTTGTTGAAAAAACGAGTTTTTTATTGTTTTTGCAGGAAATCACGCTATTTGGGCCCCCCAAAGGGCTGAAACGATCGCGGATCGCGGTCCACACGGAAGGTGCGGCCGGTAAGTACTTGATTATGTGAAAATAAACTTAGTTTATGGCAGGAATTTTAAGCAAATTTACACTATTGTTTTATTAATTGACGAAAACTTCAATTAGCTGTTTTGACCACTTCCCATGAAGAGAAATGGATTGTGACAGCTGAAACGATGTGCCGTAGCCTAATCACGACGGATAGCGTCGAAAACCGCGAGGAAATCGCACAATTCGTTTTCAAGATTTCGTACTGTATGGAGAACGGTGTATCGCTTTTTTTTTTTTTTTTTTTTTTTTTTTTTTTGGATGGGAAATCATCAAATGACTTCTCCCGCTCTGGGCGGAGCGGGAGGGCGTGTCAGACTTTTACTGACTAAAACCCACCCGTGTTCCTTCAGTTGCCCATGTGCCAGGGTCACGGTATCTCTTTTGAACAATCACGCGACCCCGGCAGGCATCGGTCCTAGCAGACCCCTTCAATAAAGCTGACATCTCTTTGAGGCGCGCGTGGAACACTACGCGCCGTCGACCCGAGCCTGGTCCTTACCGGGCGGCGAGCTACCCATTGCTCGCCACCCGCAAGCTCGCGCCTACGGTGGCCAGGAGTCCGCAATCGACTCCCGGCGCCCGGGGCGTCTCCTCCTGCGGCGGCTAGGGACGTGAGGGCGCAGAGACTGCCACTCCCTCACGCGCCCCGCCTCCTCCTTCGCGAGCATTACTGCTTCGCAGAAGGAGGTGACGGCTTCCCATGCCCTCTCGCTCCGTACCATGGCTAGCACCAGGGCCGGACGCGAGAGATCGCCGCCGCCGATCGCCTCCACGAGGACACGGCGGTGCTCCGCCCAGGCAGGGCACACTTCCACCGTATGCTCCACCGTGTCCTCTAGACGATCCTCACAATGGAAACACCCGGGCGTTTCCTCCCGCTTTATCCTGAACAGGAACCCACCGAAGCACCCATGCCCGGTGAGAACCTGCGTCAGGCGGAAGGTGAGGACGCCGTGGCGCCTCTCTATCCACTCCTCAAAGAGGGGACTTACCGCCGCAATTGTGGCGTGCCCTGCGCTGGGTTGCGACAATCGTACCCGCCATGTCGCCATGAGATCCTGCCGGAGCTCTGTCCGCCGTGCCGCGATTTGTCGCGGCAGCGGAGTTTCGCCCCGGCGTTTCGCATCCTCGCGCCACTCCCACATGTGGGCGAGGACCTTTGCCTCCAGATCCCATGGCGGCACTCCGGCAAGGAGGCTCGCCGCCTCGCAGGAGACCGTGCGGTATCCCCGGATTAACCGGATGGCCATGACCCTCTGGGCCGCACTCAACCGGCGCGCTGGGCGCAGCCTCAATGAGGGCGCCCACACCGGTGCCCCGTAGAGGGCCATGGACCGCACGATCCCCGTGTAGAGCCTCCGGCAGGAGGCGTCTGGACCCCCCAGATTGGGCAGGAGCCGCTTTAGCGCAGCCCCAGCCCGCTCCAGTCTGGGGGCCAAACGTCGGAAATGCTCGACGAAGTTCCACCGGCTGTCGAGGACAAGTCCCAGGTACTTCATCGTCGACTCGACGCCGATGTGAACCCCTCCTACCGTGAGTTGGGAACCCGCAGGTGGCGCGTTCCGAGGACCATGAAAACCCATGGCCTCGGACTTGTGCAAGGCCACCTCGAGTCCCAATTGCCGGATCCTATCGACGATTGTCGCAACCCCGCGTGTCATTAGTTCGGCCGCCGCCTCGTGCGATCTCCCCTGCGCCAGGACCAGCGTGTCGTCAGCGTAGCAAACTACGCTGACGCCGCTAGGGAGGTCGGCGCGCAGCACCCAGTCGTACCCGATGTCCCACAGGTGCGGCCCAACGACCGATCCCTGTGGGACACCGCACGACATCTCTCGCCGGTTCCAGTCTCCCTGGTGACCGGGGTAGATGACGGCCCTATCCGTCAGGTAAGCCTCGACCACTCGACAGAGGTAGGTCGGCATCCGGTGATACCGGAGTGCCTCCCTGATGCAACTCCAGGGTAGGGTATTAAAGGCGTTGGCGATGTCTAGAGACACCGCCAAGACGACCCCACCCCGGGCCACTGCATCCCCCGTCGTGAGGGCTCGCACGCGCATGATGGCGTCCACCGTAGAGCGCCCCTTGCGGAAGCCGTACTGGCCGTCCGACAAGTCCGGCCCCTCCCGCACCAGCCACCCGACGAGGCGGTCTGCAATCACTCTTTCAAAGAGCTTGCCCACCTCGTCGAGCAGCACGATGGGCCGGTAAGCGGACGGAGAGTCCGCTGGGCGCCCAGGCTTCTTAATGAGGACCAGTTTCCCCGTCTTCCAACGAAGTGGGAACTGGCCCCTCTCCAAGCATGCGCTTAGGAGCCCCCTGAGTCGAGGCCCGAGAGCCTCTAAGGCCAGGACCCATGCTTTGCCAGGCAAGCCGTCGGGTCCCGGGGCGGTATTTTTGGCATTTAGCCGACGTACCGCCACTCTCAACTCTACCTCGGTCACCTCTGGAGCGTTGTCGTCGTCATCGGTGGTGTGGTCCGCAGCATCGGGCACCGCAGGAGGCGGAGCCATGGGTGGGGGACTATGTTCCCCTCGCGAAGGGAACAGAGCGTTCACCACGCCCTCCACGAGCTGGGGCCGGAGACTCTGAGTCAGCGGGGGAGCCCATGGGCGGAGTTTCTCCCGGACGGCCTTGTAGGGCCGTCCCCATGGGTCCCTGTTCAAAGTCTCCAGCGACTCCTTGCGGGCCAGTCCCTTGGCCCGCAGGATCTCCTCTTGGAGGGCGGTCTTCGCCGCTCTGTACCCCTCATATAGCTCCGCCTGAATGGCTTCCGTATCCGGAGGGCGGATACGGAGCCTGCGGTGCCTGGTGTACCGGTATCGCGCCGCAACGCACGCTTCGCGCAACGCTGTCAGCTGCGGCGACCACCAGTACACCTGGCGCCAAGCCCGTCCTGGCTGGACTCGGGGCATGGCCACGTCACAGATCTCGGACATGGCCTCCCGGAACCACTCGGCCTCGTCGTTGATGTCAGCAGGCCTGTCCGGTGGTGACACCCAGGCCTGCACGATCGAGGCTTCCAGGAGAAGCTCCCGGTCCAGCTTCTTAAGCGCCCACCGCGGACCACTCGGGGTCTGCCGGATCGGCGCGCTCGAGGTCTGGGCGGAGACGTCAAACCGGATGTACCGGTGGTCGGAATACGTCTCCACCCCCTCCATGACGCGCCAATCAATGACCTGCGGCGACAGAGCGGGGCTGGCGAACGAAATGTCCACCACTGAGTTGCCCCGCATCCGTACACACGTAGGTACAGAACCCCGGTTTAGGACGACCAGGCCTGTCTCCAGAGCCCAGTCCTCCACCATCCTGCCCCGCGTGTCCGTATACCGGGAACCCCAAGCCAAATTCTTGGCGTTGAAGTCCCCGAGCACGAGCACGGGGAGGGGACGGAACCCGACGACGACAACTCTCAACTCCGCAAGGGAGTTGTGGAACTCGGCGAGAGTTCGGCTCGGGGAGAAGTATACTCCTACCACGACAATCTCCCCGAACCGTGCCGCTACGCAACCCCGTCCCCTCTTGACAGCCTCGAGGGTCGGGGTTCCGGCGGCGGCCGACGAAATGAGGGTCACTGAGCCGCTCAGGTCCTCCACCCAGTCATCCCTGGGCGGGACAAAGTACGGCTCAGCGACCACAGCGATGTTAATCGACCACTGCGTCATGCTCTGAAGCAAAAGATCCTGAGCAGAGGCGCAGTGGTTGATGTTCGCTTGGAGGAGGCGTAATGGAGCAGCCATTACTGACAGTCCATTTCAGCCCCCTCCCGGGCCCCCTGTGAGGGCCCTACTGTGGCGGTACCAGCAGCGACGGATGTTGTCGCGCCGGCAGCGGCAGCAGCGGTGACGGCGGTGGCGGAGGACTTGTCTCTGCCCCTGGCCTTGGCGGGTGGAGTGCAGGCCTTACCCCCGGCCCGGTGATCGGCCGGCTTGCCAGCCGCCGCACATGCATAGCAGTGCGGGGTGGCATTGCACGAGCCGGCCTTGTGACCGGGCTCACCGCAGCGGAAGCAGTGACCGCTGCGGTCCACCTCTGAGGTACACTTCACGAACACGTGATTGCCCATCTGGCAGCGGAAGCACCTCAGAGGTCTGGGTTCCAGGAGTTTGACCTGCGCCGAAACCCAGCCCACCAGGAGCCTTCGGCCCTCCCCGGTGATTTTTTGGGCCGCCGACACGGGGCAACTCACCGTAACGGCTCGCATCCCCGTGTTGTCAGGACGGATGGTGCCTGCCCTCACCTGCTCAGCAGAGCATTCCCCTGTCCTGACGATGGCGGCCACCACCTCTGCCTCCGTCGCGCAGTCGTCCAGGCCCATGATGCGCAAGTCAGCGCACTTGGTGGGCCTGGATACTCGAGCCACTTCCGCGTCTAGCGACGCTATCAGCCTTTCGGCCAGAGCGTCAGCGGTTGGGCCACTGTCCGCTCCCGGGACCTCCAGCATCCGGGCTCCGGTCAAGGTGACCCTTAACCGGAGGCCATTGGAGATGCCGAGCTCCTGGAGGTTCACCGCCGTCTTTGCTTTGGCAAGCACGTCGCTGTAGGTCACGCCCTTCTTCTCCGCTTCCGGCTGTAGCGTTATAACTACAGCTGCGGACTTCGGGGCGCGGAGCCTAGCGGCGACGCGTTGCCTCTTGCGCCGCTGCTGCCTTGCCTTATTTTTGGCCGCCCTCGCGGCCTTACCCGCCTTCTTCTTCTCCCCAACCACTTGCCATTCGGCGTTGGCAGGAGGAGATTCAGAAGCACGGGGCGGCGGCGGAGGTGGCTCTCTCGCCAGCTGCGCTGGGGGGACCCTTGCAGGTGCCTGTTTAGGCCGGCCTTTGTTCTGCCCCGGCCCTTTGGCTGGGGCAGCCGTGGCAGCCGCAAACGAGGCCACCTTCGGCTGGCCCGAGACAGCCTTCGGCTGGCCCGAAGCTGCCTTCGGCTGGGCCGAGGCCGCCTTCGGCTGACCTGAAGCCGCCTGAGGCCGGCCTGATACTGGCCGGCTTGCCGCTAGCGGGGGGCGCAGGACAACGGCCTCCAGAGCAGAGAACCTACTCTGGAAAGCAGCGAGCTCCTGCCGTACCAGGGTCAGCACCTGGTCCTCGGCAGGCAGGGGCCCGCCCTGCCCATGCCGCGCTCCCCCTTGCGATGCCACTTGGGGGCCGGCTCCTCGGAGCCCGGCCAGGTCCGCTCGGAGCTCCGCATTCTCCTTTCGGAGGAGCTCCATGGCGGAAGTCACGCGGGCGACCTCCGCCCGCAGTTCCGCCACCCCATCCACCGGAGGCCCAGAGCGAATGGCCTTCGCTGCCGCCACAATGGTTTTCGTGGCTGCGGATATGGCCTTGTCCTTCGAGGTCTGGAGCCTCTTTAAGGTTGCCGCCTTGATGGCCGCAGCCACGACCTCCGTGAACCTGCCCATTTCCTCCGAGCTGCCGGCAGCGTCCGACTCGCCACCGGAGGACTCTGAGAGGGCCCTACTACTGGTCCCTCCAGAGGGGTGCCCCTCCGTGGCGAGCCTCTCCCCTTCTTGGGTCAGCTCTGCTGACCCTGCTCGGCTCTGCTCGCGGGCTTCCTTGGTGGGGAGCCCTCTGCCCGTGCCCCTCTCCTGGGGCCCCCCACGCCGTGATATTTTCCGGCGGGCCGAGCTCAGCCCACCGTCGGAGGAGGACTCTTGTCCTGCCCCTGGTTTAGGGCGCTTCTGGGAGAACTCACGGTTCCCTCCAGAAGCACCCGCCACTCCTCGCTCCGGGCTCGTACGCGAGCCCTTCGCGCTCGACACGGCGTCGGACTCCGACCCCGCATCGCTCCTCTCCTTCTCAGGTTTTTTGTTTTTATTTAAATTTTCCATAGTTGTTCCCACGAGTAAAAACAATTTTAAATAAGAAATCCAGTGGTTCGCACTAGTGACTAATTAAGCTACCCATTAGTCAAGCTGCCAACCTCCCTCACGGTGCGCCGCCGCTTGGAGGTTTGGGGTGATTTTTTATAGAGGTTTTCTACCTCGCGGCCCGGGCGATTAAGCCAAGACCCTCGACCCCCGTCAAAAGTCAGAGACATGACCGTGACAGTCTTCGGGGCTACGAGAATAACGGTGGCAGAAGAAGAAGAAGACTCCTTCTTGCCTGCCCGGCGGCAGGTAAGTGCACACCGAGCCCGCTCTAACTCCACCGCTGTGCGCCTCTGCTAAGATCAGAGGGACACACGGTGAAGCGTTCCTCCGACAGGACATTCGCGTACGGGCAAAAACACCCCTTAGGCACAAAGTACCCAATGGGGAGTCCTTACCCGCACCCCAGGGTGCACCGTCCCGGAGATTGGCCTTCCCCCCGGACGTATCCATAAGGGAACTCCAACCCACGGGCACACGAGGAGGTTTCCTGTCCAAGCACCCCACGGTGTATCGCTTAGGTAGATTTTTTTTGCTTAGGTACTTGACACGTGTATCGCTTAGGTAGATTTTACGTGTCAAGTACCTAAGCAAAAATTTTTTCCGTTTTTCAGAGCTAGACCGGCGAGTGGGGTGTCAAAACACGCGTCTGCGCGCGGGCAGCACAACGGCGACGTATTCGAGGATGGGTTCAGTACAAAATATTAAAGTTTTGTTGAAAAAACGAGTTTTTTATTGTTTTTGCAGGAAATCACGCTATTTGGGCCCCCCAAAGGGCTGAAACGATCGCGGATCGCGGTCCACACGGAAGGTGCGGCCGGTAAGTACTTGATTATGTGAAAATAAACTTAGTTTATGGCAGGAATTTTAAGCAAATTTACACTATTGTTTTATTAATTGACGAAAACTTCAATTAGCTGTTTTGACCACTTCCCATGAAGAGAAATGGATTGTGACAGCTGAAACGATGTGCCGTAGCCTAATCACGACGGATAGCGTCGAAAACCGCGAGGAAATCGCACAATTCGTTTTCAAGATTTCGTACTGTATGGAGAACGGTGTATCGCTTAGGTAGATTTTACGTGTCAAGTACCTAAGCAAAAATTTTTTCCGTTTTTCAGAGCTAGACCGGCGAGTGGGGTGTCAAAACACGCGTCTGCGCGCGGGCAGCACAACGGCGACGTATTCGAGGATGGGTTCAGTACAAAATATTAAAGTTTTGTTGAAAAAACGAGTTTTTTATTGTTTTTGCAGGAAATCACGCTATTTGGGCCCCCCAAAGGGCTGAAACGATCGCGGATCGCGGTCCACACGGAAGGTGCGGCCGGTAAGTACTTGATTATGTGAAAATAAACTTAGTTTATGGCAGGAATTTTAAGCAAATTTACACTATTGTTTTATTAATTGACGAAAACTTCAATTAGCTGTTTTGACCACTTCCCATGAAGAGAAATGGATTGTGACAGCTGAAACGATGTGCCGTAGCCTAATCACGACGGATAGCGTCGAAAACCGCGAGGAAATCGCACAATTCGTTTTCAAGATTTCGTACTGTATGGAGAACGGTGTATCGCTTAGGTAGATTTTACGTGTCAAGTACCTAAGCAAAAATTTTTTCCGTTTTTCAGAGCTAGACCGGCGAGTGGGGTGTCAAAACACGCGTCTGCGCGCGGGCAGCACAACGGCGACGTATTCGAGGATGGGTTCAGTACAAAATATTAAAGTTTTGTTGAAAAAACGAGTTTTTTATTGTTTTTGCAGGAAATCACGCTATTTGGGCCCCCCAAAGGGCTGAAACGATCGCGGATCGCGGTCCACACGGAAGGTGCGGCCGGTAAGTACTTGATTATGTGAAAATAAACTTAGTTTATGGCAGGAATTTTAAGCAAATTTACACTATTGTTTTATTAATTGACGAAAACTTCAATTAGCTGTTTTGACCACTTCCCATGAAGAGAAATGGATTGTGACAGCTGAAACGATGTGCCGTAGCCTAATCACGACGGATGGCGTCGAAAACCGCGAGGAAATCGCACAATTCGTTTTCAAGATTTCGTACTGTATGGAGAACGGTGTATCGCTTAGGTAGATTTTACGTGTCAAGTACCTAAGCAAAAATTTTTTCCGTTTTTCAGAGCTAGACCGGCGAGTGGGGTGTCAAAACACGCGTCTGCGCGCGGGCAGCACAACGGCGACGTATTCGAGGATGGGTTTTTTTTTTTTTTTTTTTTTTTTTTTTTTTTTTTTTTTTTTTTTTTTGGATGGGAAATCATCAAATGACTTCTCCCGCTCTGGGCGGAGCGGGAGGGCGTGTCAGACTTTTACTGACTAAAACCCACCCGTGTTCCTTCAGTTGCCCATGTGCCAGGGTCACGGTATCTCTTTTGAACAATCACGCGACCCCGGCAGGCATCGGTCCTAGCAGACCCCTTCAATAAAGCTGACATCTCTTTGAGGCGCGCGTGGAACACTACGCGCCGTCGACCCGAGCCTGGTCCTTACCGGGCGGCGAGCTACCCATTGCTCGCCACCCGCAAGCTCGCGCCTACGGTGGCCGGGAGTCCGCAATCGACTCCCGGCGCCCGGGGCGTCTCCTCCTGCGGCGGCTAGGGACGTGAGGGCGCAGAGACTGCCACTCCCTCACGCGCCCCGCCTCCTCCTTCGCGAGCATTACTGCTTCGCAGAAGGAGGTGACGGCTTCCCATGCCCTCTCGCTCCGTACCATGGCTAGCACCAGGGCCGGACGCGAGAGATCGCCGCCGCCGATCGCCTCCACGAGGACACGGCGGTGCTCCGCCCAGGCAGGGCACACTTCCACCGTATGCTCCACCGTGTCCTCTAGACGATCCTCACAATGGAAACACCCGGGCGTTTCCTCCCGCTTTATCCTGAACAGGAACCCACCGAAGCACCCATGCCCGGTGAGAACCTGCGTCAGGCGGAAGGTGAGGACGCCGTGGCGCCTCTCTATCCACTCCTCAAAGAGGGGACTTACCGCCGCAATTGTGGCGTGCCCTGCGCTGGGTTGCGACAATCGTACCCGCCATGTCGCCATGAGATCCTGCCGGAGCTCTGTCCGCCGTGCCGCGATTTGTCGCGGCAGCGGGGGTTCAGTACAAAATATTAAAGTTTTGTTGAAAAAACGAGTTTTTTATTGTTTTTGCAGGAAATCACGCTATTTGGGCCCCCCAAAGGGCTGAAACGATCGCGGATCGCGGTCCACACGGAAGGTGCGGCCGGTAAGTACTTGATTATGTGAAAATAAACTTAGTTTATGGCAGGAATTTTAAGCAAATTTACACTATTGTTTTATTAATTGACGAAAACTTCAATTAGCTGTTTTGACCACTTCCCATGAAGAGAAATGGATTGTGACAGCTGAAACGATGTGCCGTAGCCTAATCACGACGGATAGCGTCGAAAACCGCGAGGAAATCGCACAATTCGTTTTCAAGATTTCGTACTGTATGGAGAACGGTGTATCGCTTAGGTAGATTTTACGTGTCAAGTAACTAAGCAAAAATTTTTTCCGTTTTTCAGAGCTAGACCGGCGAGTGGGGTGTCAAAACACGCGTCTGCGCGCGGGCAGCACAACGGCGACGTATTCGAGGATGGGTTCAGTACAAAATATTAAAGTTTTGTTGAAAAAACGAGTTTTTTATTGTTTTTGCAGGAAATCACGCTATTTGGGCCCCCCAAAGGGCTGAAACGATCGCGGATCGCGGTCCACACGGAAGGTGCGGCCGGTAAGTACTTGATTATGTGAAAATAAACTTAGTTTATGGCAGGAATTTTAAGCAAATTTACACTATTGTTTTATTAATTGACGAAAACTTCAATTAGCTGTTTTGACCACTTCCCATGAAGAGAAATGGATTGTGACAGCTGAAACGATGTGCCGTAGCCTAATCACGACGGATAGCGTCGAAAACCGCGAGGAAATCGCACAATTCGTTTTCAAGATTTCGTACTGTATGGAGAACGGTGTATCGCTTAGGTAGATTTTACGTGTCAAGTACCTAAGCAAAAATTTTTTCCGTTTTTCAGAGCTAGACCGGCGAGTGGGGTGTCAAAACACGCGTCTGCGCGCGGGCAGCACAACGGCGACGTATTCGAGGATGGGTTCAGTACAAAATATTAAAGTTTTGTTGAAAAAACGAGTTTTTTATTGTTTTTGCAGGAAATCACGCTATTTGGGCCCCCCAAAGGGCTGAAACGATCGCGGATCGCGGTCCACACGGAAGGTGCGGCCGGTAAGTACTTGATTATGTGAAAATAAACTTAGTTTATGGCAGGAATTTTAAGCAAATTTACACTATTGTTTTATTAATTGACGAAAACTTCAATTAGCTGTTTTGACCACTTCCCATGAAGAGAAATGGATTGTGACAGCTGAAACGATGTGCCGTAGCCTAATCACGACGGATAGCGTCGAAAACCGCGAGGAAATCGCACAATTCGTTTTCAAGATTTCGTACTGTATGGAGAACGGTGTATCGCTTAGGTAGATTTTACGTGTCAAGTACCTAAGCAAAAATTTTTTCCGTTTTTCAGAGCTAGACCGGCGAGTGGGGTGTCAAAACACGCGTCTGCGCGCGGGCAGCACAACGGCGACGTATTCGAGGATGGGTTCAGTACAAAATATTAAAGTTTTGTTGAAAAAACGAGTTTTTTATTGTTTTTGCAGGAAATCACGCTATTTGGGCCCCCCAAAGGGCTGAAACGATCGCGGATCGCGGTCCACACGGAAGGTGCGGCCGGTAAGTACTTGATTATGTGAAAATAAACTTAGTTTATGGCAGGAATTTTAAGCAAATTTACACTATTGTTTTATTAATTGACGAAAACTTCAATTAGCTGTTTTGACCACTTCCCATGAAGAGAAATGGATTGTGACAGCTGAAACGATGTGCCGTAGCCTAATCACGACGGATGGCGTCGAAAACCGCGAGGAAATCGCACAATTCGTTTTCAAGATTTCGTACTGTATGGAGAACGGTGTATCGCTTAGGTAGATTTTACGTGTCAAGTACCTAAGCAAAAATTTTTTCCGTTTTTCAGAGCTAGACCGGCGAGTGGGGTGTCAAAACACGCGTCTGCGCGCGGGCAGCACAACGGCGACGTATTCGAGGATGGGTTCAGTACAAAATATTAAAGTTTTGTTGAAAAAACGAGTTTTTTATTGTTTTTGCAGGAAATCACGCTATTTGGGCCCCCCAAAGGGCTGAAACGATCGCGGATCGCGGTCCACACGGAAGGTGCGGCCGGTAAGTACTTGATTATGTGAAAATAAACTTAGTTTATGGCAGGAATTTTAAGCAAATTTACACTATTGTTTTATTAATTGACGAAAACTTCAATTAGCTGTTTTGACCACTTCCCATGAAGAGAAATGGATTGTGACAGCTGAAACGATGTGCCGTAGCCTAATCACGACGGATAGCGTCGAAAACCGCGAGGAAATCGCACAATTCGTTTTCAAGATTTCGTACTGTATGGAGAACGGTGTATCGCTTAGGTAGATTTTACGTGTCAAGTACCTAAGCAAAAATTTTTTCCGTTTTTCAGAGCTAGACCGGCGAGTGGGGTGTCAAAACACGCGTCTGCGCGCGGGCAGCACAACGGCGACGTATTCGAGGATGGGTTCAGTACAAAATATTAAAGTTTTGTTGAAAAAACGAGTTTTTTATTGTTTTTGCAGGAAATCACGCTATTTGGGCCCCCCAAAGGGCTGAAACGATCGCGGATCGCGGTCCACACGGAAGGTGCGGCCGGTAAGTACTTGATTATGTGAAAATAAACTTAGTTTATGGCAGGAATTTTAAGCAAATTTACACTATTGTTTTATTAATTGACGAAAACTTCAATTAGCTGTTTTGACCACTTCCCATGAAGAGAAATGGATTGTGACAGCTGAAACGATGTGCCGTAGCCTAATCACGACGGATAGCGTCGAAAACCGCGAGGAAATCGCACAATTCGTTTTCAAGATTTCGTACTGTATGGAGAACGGTGTATCGCTTAGGTAGATTTTACGTGTCAAGTACCTAAGCAAAAATTTTTTCCGTTTTTCAGAGCTAGACCGGCGAGTGGGGTGTCAAAACACGCGTCTGCGCGCGGGCAGCACAACGGCGACGTATTCGAGGATGGGTTCAGTACAAAATATTAAAGTTTTGTTGAAAAAACGAGTTTTTTATTGTTTTTGCAGGAAATCACGCTATTTGGGCCCCCCAAAGGGCTGAAACGATCGCGGATCGCGGTCCACACGGAAGGTGCGGCCGGTAAGTACTTGATTATGTGAAAATAAACTTAGTTTATGGCAGGAATTTTAAGCAAATTTACACTATTGTTTTATTAATTGACGAAAACTTCAATTAGCTGTTTTGACCACTTCCCATGAAGAGAAATGGATTGTGACAGCTGAAACGATGTGCCGTAGCCTAATCACGACGGATAGCGTCGAAAACCGCGAGGAAATCGCACAATTCGTTTTCAAGATTTCGTACTGTATGGAGAACGGTGTATCGCTTAGGTAGATTTTACGTGTCAAGTACCTAAGCAAAAATTTTTTCCGTTTTTCAGAGCTAGACCGGCGAGTGGGGTGTCAAAACACGCGTCTGCGCGCGGGCAGCACAACGGCGACGTATTCGAGGATGGGTTCAGTACAAAATATTAAAGTTTTGTTGAAAAAACGAGTTTTTTATTGTTTTTGCAGGAAATCACGCTATTTGGGCCCCCCAAAGGGCTGAAACGATCGCGGATCGCGGTCCACACGGAAGGTGCGGCCGGTAAGTACTTGATTATGTGAAAATAAACTTAGTTTATGGCAGGAATTTTAAGCAAATTTACACTATTGTTTTATTAATTGACGAAAACTTCAATTAGCTGTTTTGACCACTTCCCATGAAGAGAAATGGATTGTGACAGCTGAAACGATGTGCCGTAGCCTAATCACGACGGATGGCGTCGAAAACCGCGAGGAAATCGCACAATTCGTTTTTCAAGATTTCGTACTGTATGGAGAACGGTGTAT
This sequence comes from Aporophyla nigra, assembly GCA_947507805.1. NCBI lineage: Eukaryota > Metazoa > Arthropoda > Insecta > Lepidoptera > Noctuidae > Aporophyla > Aporophyla nigra. The sequence goes on from CANNRW010000018.1 coordinate 53,455, forward strand.
CGCTTAGGTAGATTTTACGTGTCAAGTACCTAAGCAAAAATTTTTTCCGTTTTTCAGAGCTAGACCGGCGAGTGGGGTGTCAAAACACGCGTCTGCGCGCGGGCAGCACAACGGCGACGTATTCGAGGATGGGTTCAGTACAAAATATTAAAGTTTTGTTGAAAAAACGAGTTTTTTATTGTTTTTGCAGGAAATCACGCTATTTGGGCCCCCCAAAGGGCTGAAACGATCGCGGATCGCGGTCCACACGGAAGGTGCGGCCGGTAAGTACTTGATTATGTGAAAATAAACTTAGTTTATGGCAGGAATTTTAAGCAAATTTACACTATTGTTTTATTAATTGACGAAAACTTCAATTAGCTGTTTTGACCACTTCCCATGAAGAGAAATGGATTGTGACAGCTGAAACGATGTGCCGTAGCCTAATCACGACGGATAGCGTCGAAAACCGCGAGGAAATCGCACAATTCGTTTTCAAGATTTCGTACTGTATGGAGAACGGTGTATCGCTTAGGTAGATTTTACGTGTCAAGTACCTAAGCAAAAATTTTTTCCGTTTTTCAGAGCTAGACCGGCGAGTGGGGTGTCAAAACACGCGTCTGCGCGCGGGCAGCACAACGGCGACGTATTCGAGGATGGGTTCAGTACAAAATATTAAAGTTTTGTTGAAAAAACGAGTTTTTTATTGTTTTTGCAGGAAATCACGCTATTTGGGCCCCCCAAAGGGCTGAAACGATCGCGGATCGCGGTCCACACGGAAGGTGCGGCCGGTAAGTACTTGATTATGTGAAAATAAACTTAGTTTATGGCAGGAATTTTAAGCAAATTTACACTATTGTTTTATTAATTGACGAAAACTTCAATTAGCTGTTTTGACCACTTCCCATGAAGAGAAATGGATTGTGACAGCTGAAACGATGTGCCGTAGCCTAATCACGACGGATAGCGTCGAAAACCGCGAGGAAATCGCACAATTCGTTTTCAAGATTTCGTACTGTATGGAGAACGGTGTATCGCTTAGGTAGATTTTACGTGTCAAGTACCTAAGCAAAAATTTTTTCCGTTTTTCAGAGCTAGACCGGCGAGTGGGGTGTCAAAACACGCGTCTGCGCGCGGGCAGCACAACGGCGACGTATTCGAGGATGGGTTCAGTACAAAATATTAAAGTTTTGTTGAAAAAACGAGTTTTTTATTGTTTTTGCAGGAAATCACGCTATTTGGGCCCCCCAAAGGGCTGAAACGATCGCGGATCGCGGTCCACACGGAAGGTGCGGCCGGTAAGTACTTGATTATGTGAAAATAAACTTAGTTTATGGCAGGAATTTTAAGCAAATTTACACTATTGTTTTATTAATTGACGAAAACTTCAATTAGCTGTTTTGACCACTTCCCATGAAGAGAAATGGATTGTGACAGCTGAAACGATGTGCCGTAGCCTAATCACGACGGATAGCGTCGAAAACCGCGAGGAAATCGCACAATTCGTTTTCAAGATTTCGTACTGTATGGAGAACGGTGTATCGCTTAGGTAGATTTTACGTGTCAAGTACCTAAGCAAAAATTTTTTCCGTTTTTCAGAGCTAGACCGGCGAGTGGGGTGTCAAAACACGCGTCTGCGCGCGGGCAGCACAACGGCGACGTATTCGAGGATGGGTTCAGTACAAAATATTAAAGTTTTGTTGAAAAAACGAGTTTTTTATTGTTTTTGCAGGAAATCACGCTATTTGGGCCCCCCAAAGGGCTGAAACGATCGCGGATCGCGGTCCACACGGAAGGTGCGGCCGGTAAGTACTTGATTATGTGAAAATAAACTTAGTTTATGGCAGGAATTTTAAGCAAATTTACACTATTGTTTTATTAATTGACGAAAACTTCAATTAGCTGTTTTGACCACTTCCCATGAAGAGAAATGGATTGTGACAGCTGAAACGATGTGCCGTAGCCTAATCACGACGGATGGCGTCGAAAACCGCGAGGAAATCGCACAATTCGTTTTCAAGATTTCGTACTGTATGGAGAACGGTGTATCGCTTAGGTAGATTTTACGTGTCAAGTACCTAAGCAAAAATTTTTTCCGTTTTTCAGAGCTAGACCGGCGAGTGGGGTGTCAAAACACGCGTCTGCGCGCGGGCAGCACAACGGCGACGTATTCGAGGATGGGTTCAGTACAAAATATTAAAGTTTTGTTGAAAAAACGAGTTTTTTATTGTTTTTGCAGGAAATCACGCTATTTGGGCCCCCCAAAGGGCTGAAACGATCGCGGATCGCGGTCCACACGGAAGGTGCGGCCGGTAAGTACTTGATTATGTGAAAATAAACTTAGTTTATGGCAGGAATTTTAAGCAAATTTACACTATTGTTTTATTAATTGACGAAAACTTCAATTAGCTGTTTTGACCACTTCCCATGAAGAGAAATGGATTGTGACAGCTGAAACGATGTGCCGTAGCCTAATCACGACGGATAGCGTCGAAAACCGCGAGGAAATCGCACAATTCGTTTTCAAGATTTCGTACTGTATGGAGAACGGTGTATCGCTTAGGTAGATTTTACGTGTCAAGTACCTAAGCAAAAATTTTTTCCGTTTTTCAGAGCTAGACCGGCGAGTGGGGTGTCAAAACACGCGTCTGCGCGCGGGCAGCACAACGGCGACGTATTCGAGGATGGGTTCAGTACAAAATATTAAAGTTTTGTTGAAAAAACGAGTTTTTTATTGTTTTTGCAGGAAATCACGCTATTTGGGCCCCCCAAAGGGCTGAAACGATCGCGGATCGCGGTCCACACGGAAGGTGCGGCCGGTAAGTACTTGATTATGTGAAAATAAACTTAGTTTATGGCAGGAATTTTAAGCAAATTTACACTATTGTTTTATTAATTGACGAAAACTTCAATTAGCTGTTTTGACCACTTCCCATGAAGAGAAATGGATTGTGACAGCTGAAACGATGTGCCGTAGCCTAATCACGACGGATAGCGTCGAAAACCGCGAGGAAATCGCACAATTCGTTTTCAAGATTTCGTACTGTATGGAGAACGGTGTATCGCTTAGGTAGATTTTACGTGTCAAGTACCTAAGCAAAAATTTTTTCCGTTTTTCAGAGCTAGACCGGCGAGTGGGGTGTCAAAACACGCGTCTGCGCGCGGGCAGCACAACGGCGACGTATTCGAGGATGGGTTCAGTACAAAATATTAAAGTTTTGTTGAAAAAACGAGTTTTTTATTGTTTTTGCAGGAAATCACGCTATTTGGGCCCCCCAAAGGGCTGAAACGATCGCGGATCGCGGTCCACACGGAAGGTGCGGCCGGTAAGTACTTGATTATGTGAAAATAAACTTAGTTTATGGCAGGAATTTTAAGCAAATTTACACTATTGTTTTATTAATTGACGAAAACTTCAATTAGCTGTTTTGACCACTTCCCATGAAGAGAAATGGATTGTGACAGCTGAAACGATGTGCCGTAGCCTAATCACGACGGATAGCGTCGAAAACCGCGAGGAAATCGCACAATTCGTTTTCAAGATTTCGTACTGTATGGAGAACGGTGTATCGCTTAGGTAGATTTTACGTGTCAAGTACCTAAGCAAAAATTTTTTCCGTTTTTCAGAGCTAGACCGGCGAGTGGGGTGTCAAAACACGCGTCTGCGCGCGGGCAGCACAACGGCGACGTATTCGAGGATGGGTTCAGTACAAAATATTAAAGTTTTGTTGAAAAAACGAGTTTTTTATTGTTTTTGCAGGAAATCACGCTATTTGGGCCCCCCAAAGGGCTGAAACGATCGCGGATCGCGGTCCACACGGAAGGTGCGGCCGGTAAGTACTTGATTATGTGAAAATAAACTTAGTTTATGGCAGGAATTTTAAGCAAATTTACACTATTGTTTTATTAATTGACGAAAACTTCAATTAGCTGTTTTGACCACTTCCCATGAAGAGAAATGGATTGTGACAGCTGAAACGATGTGCCGTAGCCTAATCACGACGGATAGCGTCGAAAACCGCGAGGAAATCGCACAATTCGTTTTCAAGATTTCGTACTGTATGGAGAACGGTGTATCGCTTAGGTAGATTTTACGTGTCAAGTACCTAAGCAAAAATTTTTTCCGTTTTTCAGAGCTAGACCGGCGAGTGGGGTGTCAAAACACGCGTCTGCGCGCGGGCAGCACAACGGCGACGTATTCGAGGATGGGTTCAGTACAAAATATTAAAGTTTTGTTGAAAAAACGAGTTTTTTATTGTTTTTGCAGGAAATCACGCTATTTGGGCCCCCCAAAGGGCTGAAACGATCGCGGATCGCGGTCCACACGGAAGGTGCGGCCGGTAAGTACTTGATTATGTGAAAATAAACTTAGTTTATGGCAGGAATTTTAAGCAAATTTACACTATTGTTTTATTAATTGACGAAAACTTCAATTAGCTGTTTTGACCACTTCCCATGAAGAGAAATGGATTGTGACAGCTGAAACGATGTGCCGTAGCCTAATCACGACGGATAGCGTCGAAAACCGCGAGGAAATCGCACAATTCGTTTTCAAGATTTCGTACTGTATGGAGAACGGTGTATCGCTTAGGTAGATTTTACGTGTCAAGTACCTAAGCAAAAATTTTTTCCGTTTTTCAGAGCTAGACCGGCGAGTGGGGTGTCAAAACACGCGTCTGCGCGCGGGCAGCACAACGGCGACGTATTCGAGGATGGGTTCAGTACAAAATATTAAAGTTTTGTTGAAAAAACGAGTTTTTTATTGTTTTTGCAGGAAATCACGCTATTTGGGCCCCCCAAAGGGCTGAAACGATCGCGGATCGCGGTCCACACGGAAGGTGCGGCCGGTAAGTACTTGATTATGTGAAAATAAACTTAGTTTATGGCAGGAATTTTAAGCAAATTTACACTATTGTTTTATTAATTGACGAAAACTTCAATTAGCTGTTTTGACCACTTCCCATGAAGAGAAATGGATTGTGACAGCTGAAACGATGTGCCGTAGCCTAATCACGACGGATAGCGTCGAAAACCGCGAGGAAATCGCACAATTCGTTTTCAAGATTTCGTACTGTATGGAGAACGGTGTATCGCTTAGGTAGATTTTACGTGTCAAGTACCTAAGCAAAAATTTTTTCCGTTTTTCAGAGCTAGACCGGCGAGTGGGGTGTCAAAACACGCGTCTGCGCGCGGGCAGCACAACGGCGACGTATTCGAGGATGGGTTCAGTACAAAATATTAAAGTTTTGTTGAAAAAACGAGTTTTTTATTGTTTTTGCAGGAAATCACGCTATTTGGGCCCCCCAAAGGGCTGAAACGATCGCGGATCGCGGTCCACACGGAAGGTGCGGCCGGTAAGTACTTGATTATGTGAAAATAAACTTAGTTTATGGCAGGAATTTTAAGCAAATTTACACTATTGTTTTATTAATTGACGAAAACTTCAATTAGCTGTTTTGACCACTTCCCATGAAGAGAAATGGATTGTGACAGCTGAAACGATGTGCCGTAGCCTAATCACGACGGATAGCGTCGAAAACCGCGAGGAAATCGCACAATTCGTTTTCAAGATTTCGTACTGTATGGAGAACGGTGTATCGCTTAGGTAGATTTTACGTGTCAAGTACCTAAGCAAAAATTTTTTCCGTTTTTCAGAGCTAGACCGGCGAGTGGGGTGTCAAAACACGCGTCTGCGCGCGGGCAGCACAACGGCGACGTATTCGAGGATGGGTTCAGTACAAAATATTAAAGTTTTGTTGAAAAAACGAGTTTTTTATTGTTTTTGCAGGAAATCACGCTATTTGGGCCCCCCAAAGGGCTGAAACGATCGCGGATCGCGGTCCACACGGAAGGTGCGGCCGGTAAGTACTTGATTATGTGAAAATAAACTTAGTTTATGGCAGGAATTTTAAGCAAATTTACACTATTGTTTTATTAATTGACGAAAACTTCAATTAGCTGTTTTGACCACTTCCCATGAAGAGAAATGGATTGTGACAGCTGAAACGATGTGCCGTAGCCTAATCACGACGGATAGCGTCGAAAACCGCGAGGAAATCGCACAATTCGTTTTCAAGATTTCGTACTGTATGGAGAACGGTGTATCGCTTAGGTAGATTTTACGTGTCAAGTACCTAAGCAAAAATTTTTTCCGTTTTTCAGAGCTAGACCGGCGAGTGGGGTGTCAAAACACGCGTCTGCGCGCGGGCAGCACAACGGCGACGTATTCGAGGATGGGTTCAGTACAAAATATTAAAGTTTTGTTGAAAAAACGAGTTTTTTATTGTTTTTGCAGGAAATCACGCTATTTGGGCCCCCCAAAGGGCTGAAACGATCGCGGATCGCGGTCCACACGGAAGGTGCGGCCGGTAAGTACTTGATTATGTGAAAATAAACTTAGTTTATGGCAGGAATTTTAAGCAAATTTACACTATTGTTTTATTAATTGACGAAAACTTCAATTAGCTGTTTTGACCACTTCCCATGAAGAGAAATGGATTGTGACAGCTGAAACGATGTGCCGTAGCCTAATCACGACGGATAGCGTCGAAAACCGCGAGGAAATCGCACAATTCGTTTTCAAGATTTCGTACTGTATGGAGAACGGTGTATCGCTTAGGTAGATTTTACGTGTCAAGTACCTAAGCAAAAATTTTTTCCGTTTTTCAGAGCTAGACCGGCGAGTGGGGTGTCAAAACACGCGTCTGCGCGCGGGCAGCACAACGGCGACGTATTCGAGGATGGGTTCAGTACAAAATATTAAAGTTTTGTTGAAAAAACGAGTTTTTTATTGTTTTTGCAGGAAATCACGCTATTTGGGCCCCCCAAAGGGCTGAAACGATCGCGGATCGCGGTCCACACGGAAGGTGCGGCCGGTAAGTACTTGATTATGTGAAAATAAACTTAGTTTATGGCAGGAATTTTAAGCAAATTTACACTATTGTTTTATTAATTGACGAAAACTTCAATTAGCTGTTTTGACCACTTCCCATGAAGAGAAATGGATTGTGACAGCTGAAACGATGTGCCGTAGCCTAATCACGACGGATAGCGTCGAAAACCGCGAGGAAATCGCACAATTCGTTTTCAAGATTTCGTACTGTATGGAGAACGGTGTATCGCTTAGGTAGATTTTACGTGTCAAGTACCTAAGCAAAAATTTTTTCCGTTTTTCAGAGCTAGACCGGCGAGTGGGGTGTCAAAACACGCGTCTGCGCGCGGGCAGCACAACGGCGACGTATTCGAGGATGGGTTCAGTACAAAATATTAAAGTTTTGTTGAAAAAACGAGTTTTTTATTGTTTTTGCAGGAAATCACGCTATTTGGGCCCCCCAAAGGGCTGAAACGATCGCGGATCGCGGTCCACACGGAAGGTGCGGCCGGTAAGTACTTGATTATGTGAAAATAAACTTAGTTTATGGCAGGAATTTTAAGCAAATTTACACTATTGTTTTATTAATTGACGAAAACTTCAATTAGCTGTTTTGACCACTTCCCATGAAGAGAAATGGATTGTGACAGCTGAAACGATGTGCCGTAGCCTAATCACGACGGATAGCGTCGAAAACCGCGAGGAAATCGCACAATTCGTTTTCAAGATTTCGTACTGTATGGAGAACGGTGTATCGCTTAGGTAGATTTTACGTGTCAAGTACCTAAGCAAAAATTTTTTCCGTTTTTCAGAGCTAGACCGGCGAGTGGGGTGTCAAAACACGCGTCTGCGCGCGGGCAGCACAACGGCGACGTATTCGAGGATGGGTTCAGTACAAAATATTAAAGTTTTGTTGAAAAAACGAGTTTTTTATTGTTTTTGCAGGAAATCACGCTATTTGGGCCCCCAAAGGGCTGAAACGATCGCGGATCGCGGTCCACACGGAAGGTGCGGCCGGTAAGTACTTGATTATGTGAAAATAAACTTAGTTTATGGCAGGAATTTTAAGCAAATTTACACTATTGTTTTATTAATTGACGAAAACTTCAATTAGCTGTTTTGACCACTTCCCATGAAGAGAAATGGATTGTGACAGCTGAAACGATGTGCCGTAGCCTAATCACGACGGATAGCGTCGAAAACCGCGAGGAAATCGCACAATTCGTTTTCAAGATTTCGTACTGTATGGAGAACGGTGTATCGCTTAGGTAGATTTTACGTGTCAAGTACCTAAGCAAAAATTTTTTCCGTTTTTCAGAGCTAGACCGGCGAGTGGGGTGTCAAAACACGCGTCTGCGCGCGGGCAGCACAACGGCGACGTATTCGAGGATGGGTTCAGTACAAAATATTAAAGTTTTGTTGAAAAAACGAGTTTTTTATTGTTTTTGCAGGAAATCACGCTATTTGGGCCCCCCAAAGGGCTGAAACGATCGCGGATCGCGGTCCACACGGAAGGTGCGGCCGGTAAGTACTTGATTATGTGAAAATAAACTTAGTTTATGGCAGGAATTTTAAGCAAATTTACACTATTGTTTTATTAATTGACGAAAACTTCAATTAGCTGTTTTGACCACTTCCCATGAAGAGAAATGGATTGTGACAGCTGAAACGATGTGCCGTAGCCTAATCACGACGGATAGCGTCGAAAACCGCGAGGAAATCGCACAATTCGTTTTCAAGATTTCGTACTGTATGGAGAACGGTGTATCGCTTAGGTAGATTTTACGTGTCAAGTACCTAAGCAAAAATTTTTTCCGTTTTTCAGAGCTAGACCGGCGAGTGGGGTGTCAAAACACGCGTCTGCGCGCGGGCAGCACAACGGCGACGTATTCGAGGATGGGTTCAGTACAAAATATTAAAGTTTTGTTGAAAAAACGAGTTTTTTATTGTTTTTGCAGGAAATCACGCTATTTGGGCCCCCCAAAGGGCTGAAACGATCGCGGATCGCGGTCCACACGGAAGGTGCGGCCGGTAAGTACTTGATTATGTGAAAATAAACTTAGTTTATGGCAGGAATTTTAAGCAAATTTACACTATTGTTTTATTAATTGACGAAAACTTCAATTAGCTGTTTTGACCACTTCCCATGAAGAGAAATGGATTGTGACAGCTGAAACGATGTGCCGTAGCCTAATCACGACGGATAGCGTCGAAAACCGCGAGGAAATCGCACAATTCGTTTTCAAGATTTCGTACTGTATGGAGAACGGTGTATCGCTTAGGTAGATTTTACGTGTCAAGTACCTAAGCAAAAATTTTTTCCGTTTTTCAGAGCTAGACCGGCGAGTGGGGTGTCAAAACACGCGTCTGCGCGCGGGCAGCACAACGGCGACGTATTCGAGGATGGGTTCAGTACAAAATATTAAAGTTTTGTTGAAAAAACGAGTTTTTTATTGTTTTTGCAGGAAATCACGCTATTTGGGCCCCCCAAAGGGCTGAAACGATCGCGGATCGCGGTCCACACGGAAGGTGCGGCCGGTAAGTACTTGATTATGTGAAAATAAACTTAGTTTATGGCAGGAATTTTAAGCAAATTTACACTATTGTTTTATTAATTGACGAAAACTTCAATTAGCTGTTTTGACCACTTCCCATGAAGAGAAATGGATTGTGACAGCTGAAACGATGTGCCGTAGCCTAATCACGACGGATAGCGTCGAAAACCGCGAGGAAATCGCACAATTCGTTTTCAAGATTTCGTACTGTATGGAGAACGGTGTATCGCTTAGGTAGATTTTACGTGTCAAGTACCTAAGCAAAAATTTTTTCCGTTTTTCAGAGCTAGACCGGCGAGTGGGGTGTCAAAACACGCGTCTGCGCGCGGGCAGCACAACGGCGACGTATTCGAGGATGGGTTCAGTACAAAATATTAAAGTTTTGTTGAAAAAACGAGTTTTTTATTGTTTTTGCAGGAAATCACGCTATTTGGGCCCCCCAAAGGGCTGAAACGATCGCGGATCGCGGTCCACACGGAAGGTGCGGCCGGTAAGTACTTGATTATGTGAAAATAAACTTAGTTTATGGCAGGAATTTTAAGCAAATTTACACTATTGTTTTATTAATTGACGAAAACTTCAATTAGCTGTTTTGACCACTTCCCATGAAGAGAAATGGATTGTGACAGCTGAAACGATGTGCCGTAGCCTAATCACGACGGATAGCGTCGAAAACCGCGAGGAAATCGCACAATTCGTTTTCAAGATTTCGTACTGTATGGAGAACGGTGTATCGCTTAGGTAGATTTTACGTGTCAAGTACCTAAGCAAAAATTTTTTCCGTTTTTCAGAGCTAGACCGGCGAGTGGGGTGTCAAAACACGCGTCTGCGCGCGGGCAGCACAACGGCGACGTATTCGAGGATGGGTTCAGTACAAAATATTAAAGTTTTGTTGAAAAAACGAGTTTTTTATTGTTTTTGCAGGAAATCACGCTATTTGGGCCCCCCAAAGGGCTGAAACGATCGCGGATCGCGGTCCACACGGAAGGTGCGGCCGGTAAGTACTTGATTATGTGAAAATAAACTTAGTTTATGGCAGGAATTTTAAGCAAATTTACACTATTGTTTTATTAATTGACGAAAACTTCAATTAGCTGTTTTGACCACTTCCCATGAAGAGAAATGGATTGTGACAGCTGAAACGATGTGCCGTAGCCTAATCACGACGGATAGCGTCGAAAACCGCGAGGAAATCGCACAATTCGTTTTCAAGATTTCGTACTGTATGGAGAACGGTGTATCGCTTAGGTAGATTTTACGTGTCAAGTACCTAAGCAAAAATTTTTTCCGTTTTTCAGAGCTAGACCGGCGAGTGGGGTGTCAAAACACGCGTCTGCGCGCGGGCAGCACAACGGCGACGTATTCGAGGATGGGTTCAGTACAAAATATTAAAGTTTTGTTGAAAAAACGAGTTTTTTATTGTTTTTGCAGGAAATCACGCTATTTGGGCCCCCCAAAGGGCTGAAACGATCGCGGATCGCGGTCCACACGGAAGGTGCGGCCGGTAAGTACTTGATTATGTGAAAATAAACTTAGTTTATGGCAGGAATTTTAAGCAAATTTACACTATTGTTTTATTAATTGACGAAAACTTCAATTAGCTGTTTTGACCACTTCCCATGAAGAGAAATGGATTGTGACAGCTGAAACGATGTGCCGTAGCCTAATCACGACGGATAGCGTCGAAAACCGCGAGGAAATCGCACAATTCGTTTTCAAGATTTCGTACTGTATGGAGAACGGTGTATCGCTTAGGTAGATTTTACGTGTCAAGTACCTAAGCAAAAATTTTTTCCGTTTTTCAGAGCTAGACCGGCGAGTGGGGTGTCAAAACACGCGTCTGCGCGCGGGCAGCACAACGGCGACGTATTCGAGGATGGGTTCAGTACAAAATATTAAAGTTTTGTTGAAAAAACGAGTTTTTTATTGTTTTTGCAGGAAATCACGCTATTTGGGCCCCCCAAAGGGCTGAAACGATCGCGGATCGCGGTCCACACGGAAGGTGCGGCCGGTAAGTACTTGATTATGTGAAAATAAACTTAGTTTATGGCAGGAATTTTAAGCAAATTTACACTATTGTTTTATTAATTGACGAAAACTTCAATTAGCTGTTTTGACCACTTCCCATGAAGAGAAATGGATTGTGACAGCTGAAACGATGTGCCGTAGCCTAATCACGACGGATAGCGTCGAAAACCGCGAGGAAATCGCACAATTCGTTTTCAAGATTTCGTACTGTATGGAGAACGGTGTATCGCTTAGGTAGATTTTACGTGTCAAGTACCTAAGCAAAAATTTTTTCCGTTTTTCAGAGCTAGACCGGCGAGTGGGGTGTCAAAACACGCGTCTGCGCGCGGGCAGCACAACGGCGACGTATTCGAGGATGGGTTCAGTACAAAATATTAAAGTTTTGTTGAAAAAACGAGTTTTTTATTGTTTTTGCAGGAAATCACGCTATTTGGGCCCCCCAAAGGGCTGAAACGATCGCGGATCGCGGTCCACACGGAAGGTGCGGCCGGTAAGTACTTGATTATGTGAAAATAAACTTAGTTTATGGCAGGAATTTTAAGCAAATTTACACTATTGTTTTATTAATTGACGAAAACTTCAATTAGCTGTTTTGACCACTTCCCATGAAGAGAAATGGATTGTGACAGCTGAAACGATGTGCCGTAGCCTAATCACGACGGATAGCGTCGAAAACCGCGAGGAAATCGCACAATTCGTTTTCAAGATTTCGTACTGTATGGAGAACGGTGTATCGCTTAGGTAGATTTTACGTGTCAAGTACCTAAGCAAAAATTTTTTCCGTTTTTCAGAGCTAGACCGGCGAGTGGGGTGTCAAAACACGCGTCTGCGCGCGGGCAGCACAACGGCGACGTATTCGAGGATGGGTTCAGTACAAAATATTAAAGTTTTGTTGAAAAAACGAGTTTTTTATTGTTTTTGCAGGAAATCACGCTATTTGGGCCCCCCAAAGGGCTGAAACGATCGCGGATCGCGGTCCACACGGAAGGTGCGGCCGGTAAGTACTTGATTATGTGAAAATAAACTTAGTTTATGGCAGGAATTTTAAGCAAATTTACACTATTGTTTTATTAATTGACGAAAACTTCAATTAGCTGTTTTGACCACTTCCCATGAAGAGAAATGGATTGTGACAGCTGAAACGATGTGCCGTAGCCTAATCACGACGGATAGCGTCGAAAACCGCGAGGAAATCGCACAATTCGTTTTCAAGATTTCGTACTGTATGGAGAACGGTGTATCGCTTAGGTAGATTTTACGTGTCAAGTACCTAAGCAAAAATTTTTTCCGTTTTTCAGAGCTAGACCGGCGAGTGGGGTGTCAAAACACGCGTCTGCGCGCGGGCAGCACAACGGCGACGTATTCGAGGATGGGTTCAGTACAAAATATTAAAGTTTTGTTGAAAAAACGAGTTTTTTATTGTTTTTGCAGGAAATCACGCTATTTGGGCCCCCCAAAGGGCTGAAACGATCGCGGATCGCGGTCCACACGGAAGGTGCGGCCGGTAAGTACTTGATTATGTGAAAATAAACTTAGTTTATGGCAGGAATTTTAAGCAAATTTACACTATTGTTTTATTAATTGACGAAAACTTCAATTAGCTGTTTTGACCACTTCCCATGAAGAGAAATGGATTGTGACAGCTGAAACGATGTGCCGTAGCCTAATCACGACGGATAGCGTCGAAAACCGCGAGGAAATCGCACAATACGTTTTCAAGATTTCGTACTGTATGGAGAACGGTGTATCGCTTAGGTAGATTTTACGTGTCAAGTACCTAAGCAAAAATTTTTTCCGTTTTTCAGAGCTAGACCGGCGAGTGGGGTGTCAAAACACGCGTCTGCGCGCGGGCAGCACAACGGCGACGTATTCGAGGATGGGTTCAGTACAAAATATTAAAGTTTTGTTGAAAAAACGAGTTTTTTATTGTTTTTGCAGGAAATCACGCTATTTGGGCCCCCCAAAGGGCTGAAACGATCGCGGATCGCGGTCCACACGGAAGGTGCGGCCGGTAAGTACTTGATTATGTGAAAATAAACTTAGTTTATGGCAGGAATTTTAAGCAAATTTACACTATTGTTTTATTAATTGACGAAAACTTCAATTAGCTGTTTTGACCACTTCCCATGAAGAGAAATGGATTGTGACAGCTGAAACGATGTGCCGTAGCCTAATCACGACGGATAGCGTCGAAAACCGCGAGGAAATCGCACAATTCGTTTTCAAGATTTCGTACTGTATGGAGAACGGTGTATCGCTTAGGTAGATTTTACGTGTCAAGTACCTAAGCAAAAATTTTTTCCGTTTTTCAGAGCTAGACCGGCGAGTGGGGTGTCAAAACACGCGTCTGCGCGCGGGCAGCACAACGGCGACGTATTCGAGGATGGGTTCAGTACAAAATATTAAAGTTTTGTTGAAAAAACGAGTTTTTTATTGTTTTTGCAGGAAATCACGCTATTTGGGCCCCCCAAAGGGCTGAAACGATCGCGGATCGCGGTCCACACGGAAGGTGCGGCCGGTAAGTACTTGATTATGTGAAAATAAACTTAGTTTATGGCAGGAATTTTAAGCAAATTTACACTATTGTTTTATTAATTGACGAAAACTTCAATTAGCTGTTTTGACCACTTCCCATGAAGAGAAATGGATTGTGACAGCTGAAACGATGTGCCGTAGCCTAATCACGACGGATAGCGTCGAAAACCGCGAGGAAATCGCACAATTCGTTTTCAAGATTTCGTACTGTATGGAGAACGGTGTATCGCTTAGGTAGATTTTACGTGTCAAGTACCTAAGCAAAAATTTTTTCCGTTTTTCAGAGCTAGACCGGCGAGTGGGGTGTCAAAACACGCGTCTGCGCGCGGGCAGCACAACGGCGACGTATTCGAGGATGGGTTCAGTACAAAATATTAAAGTTTTGTTGAAAAAACGAGTTTTTTATTGTTTTTGCAGGAAATCACGCTATTTGGGCCCCCCAAAGGGCTGAAACGATCGCGGATCGCGGTCCACACGGAAGGTGCGGCCGGTAAGTACTTGATTATGTGAAAATAAACTTAGTTTATGGCAGGAATTTTAAGCAAATTTACACTATTGTTTTATTAATTGACGAAAACTTCAATTAGCTGTTTTGACCACTTCCCATGAAGAGAAATGGATTGTGACAGCTGAAACGATGTGCCGTAGCCTAATCACGACGGATAGCGTCGAAAACCGCGAGGAAATCGCACAATTCGTTTTCAAGATTTCGTACTGTATGGAGAACGGTGTATCGCTTAGGTAGATTTTACGTGTCAAGTACCTAAGCAAAAATTTTTTCCGTTTTTCAGAGCTAGACCGGCGAGTGGGGTGTCAAAACACGCGTCTGCGCGCGGGCAGCACAACGGCGACGTATTCGAGGATGGGTTCAGTACAAAATATTAAAGTTTTGTTGAAAAAACGAGTTTTTTATTGTTTTTGCAGGAAATCACGCTATTTGGGCCCCCCAAAGGGCTGAAACGATCGCGGATCGCGGTCCACACGGAAGGTGCGGCCGGTAAGTACTTGATTATGTGAAAATAAACTTAGTTTATGGCAGGAATTTTAAGCAAATTTACACTATTGTTTTATTAATTGACGAAAACTTCAATTAGCTGTTTTGACCACTTCCCATGAAGAGAAATGGATTGTGACAGCTGAAACGATGTGCCGTAGCCTAATCACGACGGATAGCGTCGAAAACCGCGAGGAAATCGCACAATTCGTTTTCAAGATTTCGTACTGTATGGAGAACGGTGTATCGCTTAGGTAGATTTTACGTGTCAAGTACCTAAGCAAAAATTTTTTCCGTTTTTCAGAGCTAGACCGGCGAGTGGGGTGTCAAAACACGCGTCTGCGCGCGGGCAGCACAACGGCGACGTATTCGAGGATGGGTTCAGTACAAAATATTAAAGTTTTGTTGAAAAAACGAGTTTTTTATTGTTTTTGCAGGAAATCACGCTATTTGGGCCCCCCAAAGGGCTGAAACGATCGCGGATCGCGGTCCACACGGAAGGTGCGGCCGGTAAGTACTTGATTATGTGAAAATAAACTTAGTTTATGGCAGGAATTTTAAGCAAATTTACACTATTGTTTTATTAATTGACGAAAACTTCAATTAGCTGTTTTGACCACTTCCCATGAAGAGAAATGGATTGTGACAGCTGAAACGATGTGCCGTAGCCTAATCACGACGGTTAGCGTCGAAAACCGCGAGGAAATCGCACAATTCGTTTTCAAGATTTCGTACTGTATGGAGAACGGTGTATCGCTTAGGTAGATTTTACGTGTCAAGTACCTAAGCAAAAATTTTTTCCGTTTTTCAGAGCTAGACCGGCGAGTGGGGTGTCAAAACACGCGTCTGCGCGCGGGCAGCACAACGGCGACGTATTCGAGGATGGGTTCAGTACAAAATATTAAAGTTTTGTTGAAAAAACGAGTTTTTTATTGTTTTTGCAGGAAATCACGCTATTTGGGCCCCCCAAAGGGCTGAAACGATCGCGGATCGCGGTCCACACGGAAGGTGCGGCCGGTAAGTACTTGATTATGTGAAAATAAACTTAGTTTATGGCAGGAATTTTAAGCAAATTTACACTATTGTTTTATTAATTGACGAAAACTTCAATTAGCTGTTTTGACCACTTCCCATGAAGAGAAATGGATTGTGACAGCTGAAACGATGTGCCGTAGCCTAATCACGACGGATAGCGTCGAAAACCGCGAGGAAATCGCACAATTCGTTTTCAAGATTTCGTACTGTATGGAGAACGGTGTATCGCTTAGGTAGATTTTACGTGTCAAGTACCTAAGCAAAAATTTTTTCCGTTTTTCAGAGCTAGACCGGCGAGTGGGGTGTCAAAACACGCGTCTGCGCGCGGGCAGCACAACGGCGACGTATTCGAGGATGGGTTCAGTACAAAATATTAAAGTTTTGTTGAAAAAACGAGTTTTTTATTGTTTTTGCAGGAAATCACGCTATTTGGGCCCCCCAAAGGGCTGAAACGATCGCGGATCGCGGTCCACACGGAAGGTGCGGCCGGTAAGTACTTGATTATGTGAAAATAAACTTAGTTTATGGCAGGAATTTTAAGCAAATTTACACTATTGTTTTATTAATTGACGAAAACTTCAATTAGCTGTTTTGACCACTTCCCATGAAGAGAAATGGATTGTGACAGCTGAAACGATGTGCCGTAGCCTAATCACGACGGATAGCGTCGAAAACCGCGAGGAAATCGCACAATTCGTTTTCAAGATTTCGTACTGTATGGAGAACGGTGTATCGCTTAGGTAGATTTTACGTGTCAAGTACCTAAGCAAAAATTTTTTCCGTTTTTCAGAGCTAGACCGGCGAGTGGGGTGTCAAAACACGCGTCTGCGCGCGGGCAGCACAACGGCGACGTATTCGAGGATGGGTTCAGTACAAAATATTAAAGTTTTGTTGAAAAAACGAGTTTTTTATTGTTTTTGCAGGAAATCACGCTATTTGGGCCCCCCAAAGGGCTGAAACGATCGCGGATCGCGGTCCACACGGAAGGTGCGGCCGGTAAGTACTTGATTATGTGAAAATAAACTTAGTTTATGGCAGGAATTTTAAGCAAATTTACACTATTGTTTTATTAATTGACGAAAACTTCAATTAGCTGTTTTGACCACTTCCCATGAAGAGAAATGGATTGTGACAGCTGAAACGATGTGCCGTAGCCTAATCACGACGGATAGCGTCGAAAACCGCGAGGAAATCGCACAATTCGTTTTCAAGATTTCGTACTGTATGGAGAACGGTGTATCGCTTAGGTAGATTTTACGTGTCAAGTACCTAAGCAAAAATTTTTTCCGTTTTTCAGAGCTAGACCGGCGAGTGGGGTGTCAAAACACGCGTCTGCGCGCGGGCAGCACAACGGCGACGTATTCGAGGATGGGTTCAGTACAAAATATTAAAGTTTTGTTGAAAAAACGAGTTTTTTATTGTTTTTGCAGGAAATCACGCTATTTGGGCCCCCCAAAGGGCTGAAACGATCGCGGATCGCGGTCCACACGGAAGGTGCGGCCGGTAAGTACTTGATTATGTGAAAATAAACTTAGTTTATGGCAGGAATTTTAAGCAAATTTACACTATTGTTTTATTAATTGACGAAAACTTCAATTAGCTGTTTTGACCACTTCCCATGAAGAGAAATGGATTGTGACAGCTGAAACGATGTGCCGTAGCCTAATCACGACGGATAGCGTCGAAAACCGCGAGGAAATCGCACAATTCGTTTTCAAGATTTCGTACTGTATGGAGAACGGTGTATCGCTTTTTTTTTTTTTTTTTTTTTTTTGGATGGGAAATCATCAAATGACTTCTCCCGCTCTGGGCGGAGTGGGAGGGCGTGTCAGACTTTTACTGACTAAAACCCACCCGTGTTCCTTCAGTTGCCCATGTGCCAGAGTCACGGTATCTCTTTCGAACAATCTCGTGACCCTGGCAGGCATCGGTCCTAGCAGACCCCTACATTGCTGCTGACATCTCTTTGAGGCGCGCGTGGAACACTACGCGCCGTCGACCCGAGCCTGATCCTTACCGGGTGGCGAGCTACCCATTGCTCGCCACCCGCAAGCTCGCGCCTACGGTGGCCGGGAGTCCGCTATCGACTCCCGACGCCCGGGGCGTCTCCTCCTGCGGCGGCTAGGGACGTGAGAGTGCAGAGACTGCCACTCCCTCACGCGCCCCGCCTCCTCCTTCGCGAGCATTACTGCTTCGCAGAAGGAGGTGACGGCTTCCCATGCCCTCTCGCTCCGTACCATGGCTCGCACCAGGGCCGGACGCGAGAGGTCGCCGCCGCCGATCGCCTCCACGAGGACACGGCGGTGCTCCGCCCATGCAGGGCACACCTCCACTGTATGCTCCACCGTGTCCTCCAGACGATCCTCACAATGGAAACACCCGGACGTTTCCTCCCGCTTTATCCTGAACAGGAACCCTCCGAAGCACCCATGCCCGGTGAGAACCTGCGTCAGGCGGAAGGTGAGGACGCCGTGGCGCCTCTCAATCCACTCCTCAAAGAGGGGACTTACCGCCGCAATTGTGGCGTGCCCAGCGCTGGGTTGCGACAATCGTACCCGCCATGTCGCCATGAGATCCTGCCGGAGCTCCGCCCGCCGTGCCGCGATTTGTCGCGGCAGCGGAGTTTCGCCCCGACGTTTCGCCTCCTCGCGCCACTCCCACATGTGGGCGAGGACCTTTGCCTCCAGATCCCATGGCGGCACTCCGGCAAGGAGGCTCGCCGCCTCGCAGGAGACCGTGCGGTATCCCCGGACTAGCCGGATGGCCATGACCCTCTGGGCCGCACTCAACCGGCGCGCTGGGCGCAGCCTCAATGAGGGCGCCCACACCGGTGCCCCGTAGAGGGCCATGGACCGCACGACCCCCGTGTAGAGCCTCCGGCAGGAGGCGTTTGGACCCCCCAGATTGGGCAGGAGCCGCTTTAAGGCAGCCCCAGCCCGCTCCAGTCTGGGAGCCAAACGTCGGAAATGCTCAACGAAGTTCCACCGGCTGTCGAGGACAAGTCCCAGATACTTCATCGTCGACTCGACGCCGACGTGAACTCCTCCCACCGTGAGTTGGGAACCCGAAGGTGGCGCGTTCCGAGGACCATGAAAACCCATGGCCTCGGACTTGTGCAGGGCCACCTCGAGTCCCAATTGCCGGATTCTTTCGACGATTGTCGCAACCCCTCGTGTCATTAAGTCGGCCGCCGCCTCGTACGACCTCCCGTGCGCCAGGACCAGCGTGTCGTCAGCGTAGCATACCACGCTGACGTCGTTAGGGAGGTCGGCGCGCAGCACCCAGTCGTATCCGATGTCCCACAGATGCGGTCCCAGGACCGATCCCTGTGGGACACCGCACGACATCTCTCGCCGGTTCCACTCTCCCTGGTGACCGGGGTAGATGACGGCCCTATCCGTCAGGTAAGCCTCGACTACTCGACAGAGGTAGTTCGGCACCCGGTGATACCGGAGTGCCTCCCTGATGCAACTCCAGGGCAGGGTATTGAAGGCATTGGCGATGTCTAGAGACACCGCCAAGACGACCCCGCCCCGGGCCACTGCATCCCCCGTCGAAAGGGCTCGCACGCGCATGATGGCGTCCACCGTAGAACGCCCCTTGCGGAAGCCGTACTGGCCGTCTGACAAATCCGGCCCCTCCCGCTCTAGCCACCCGACGAGGCGGTCTGCAATCACTCTTTCAAAGAGCTTGCCCACCTCGTCAAGCAGCACGATGGGCCGGTAAGCGGACGGCGAGTCCGCAGGGCGCCCCGGCTTCCTAATGAGGACCAGTTTTCCCGTCTTCCAACGAAGTGGGAACTGGCCCCTCTCCATGCATGCGCTAAGGAGCCCCCTTAGTCGAGGCCCGAGAGCCTCCAAGGCCAGAACCCAGGCTTTTCCAGGCAAGCCGTCGGGTCCTGGGGCGGTATTCTTGGCATTAAGCCTTCGTACCGCCACCCTCATCTCTACCTCGGTCACTTCTGGAGCACCGTCGTCGTCGTCAGTGATGTGGTCCGCATCGGGCACCGCAGTAGGCGGAGCCATGGGTGGGGGACTATGTTCCCCTCGCGAAGGGAACAGAGCGCTCACCACGCCCTCCACGAGTTGGGGCCGGAGACTCTGCGTCAGCGGGGGAGCCCATGGGCGAAGTTTCTCCCGGACGGCCTTGTAGGGCCGTCCCCATGGGTCCCTGTTCAGAGTCTCCAGCGACTCCTTGCGGGCCAGTCCTCTGGCCCGCAGGATCTCCTCTTGGAGGGCGGTCTTCGCCGCTCTGTACGGTGTATCGCTTAGGTAGATTTTACGTGTCAAGTACCTAAGCAAAAATTTTTTCCGTTTTTCAGAGCTAGACCGGCGAGTGGGGTGTCAAAACACGCGTCTGCGCGCGGGCAGCACAACGGCGACGTATTCGAGGATGGGTTCAGTACAAAATATTAAAGTTTTGTTGAAAAAACGAGTTTTTTATTGTTTTTGCAGGAAATCACGCTATTTGGGCCCCCTAAAGGGCTGAAACGATCGCGGATCGCGGTCCACACGGAAGGTGCGGCCGGTAAGTACTTGATTATGTGAAAATAAACTTAGTTTATGGCAGGAATTTTAAGCAAATTTACACTATTGTTTTATTAATTGACGAAAACTTCAATTAGCTGTTTTGACCACTTCCCATGAAGAGAAATGGATTGTGACAGCTGAAACGATGTGCCGTAGCCTAATCACGACGGATAGCGTCGAAAACCGCGAGGAAATCGCACAATTCGTTTTCAAGATTTCGTACTGTATGGAGAACGGTGTATCGCTTAGGTAGATTTTACGTGTCAAGTACCTAAGCAAAAATTTTTTCCGTTTTTCAGAGCTAGACCGGCGAGTGGGGTGTCAAAACACGCGTCTGCGCGCGGGCAGCACAACGGCGACGTATTCGAGGATGGGTTCAGTACAAAATATTAAAGTTTTGTTGAAAAAACGAGTTTTTTATTGTTTTTGCAGGAAATCACGCTATTTGGGCCCCCCAAAGGGCTGAAACGATCGCGGATCGCGGTCCACACGGAAGGTGCGGCCGGTAAGTACTTGATTATGTGAAAATAAACTTAGTTTATGGCAGGAATTTTAAGCAAATTTACACTATTGTTTTATTAATTGACGAAAACTTCAATTAGCTGTTTTGACCACTTCCCATGAAGAGAAATGGATTGTGACAGCTGAAACGATGTGCCGTAGCCTAATCACGACGGATAGCGTCGAAAACCGCGAGGAAATCGCACAATTCGTTTTCAAGATTTCGTACTGTATGGAGAACGGTGTATCGCTTAGGTAGATTTTACGTGTCAAGTACCTAAGCAAAAATTTTTTCCGTTTTTCAGAGCTAGACCGGCGAGTGGGGTGTCAAAACACGCGTCTGCGCGCGGGCAGCACAACGGCGACGTATTCGAGGATGGGTTCAGTACAAAATATTAAAGTTTTGTTGAAAAAACGAGTTTTTTATTGTTTTTGCAGGAAATCACGCTATTTGGGCCCCCCAAAGGGCTGAAACGATCGCGGATCGCGGTCCACACGGAAGGTGCGGCCGGTAAGTACTTGATTATGTGAAAATAAACTTAGTTTATGGCAGGAATTTTAAGCAAATTTACACTATTGTTTTATTAATTGACGAAAACTTCAATTAGCTGTTTTGACCACTTCCCATGAAGAGAAATGGATTGTGACAGCTGAAACGATGTGCCGTAGCCTAATCACGACGGATAGCGTCGAAAACCGCGAGGAAATCGCACAATTCGTTTTCAAGATTTCGTACTGTATGGAGAACGGTGTATCGCTTAGGTAGATTTTACGTGTCAAGTACCTAAGCAAAAATTTTTTCCGTTTTTCAGAGCTAGACCGGCGAGTGGGGTGTCAAAACACGCGTCTGCGCGCGGGCAGCACAACGGCGACGTATTCGAGGATGGGTTCAGTACAAAATATTAAAGTTTTGTTGAAAAAACGAGTTTTTTATTGTTTTTGCAGGAAATCACGCTATTTGGGCCCCCCAAAGGGCTGAAACGATCGCGGATCGCGGTCCACACGGAAGGTGCGGCCGGTAAGTACTTGATTATGTGAAAATAAACTTAGTTTATGGCAGGAATTTTAAGCAAATTTACACTATTGTTTTATTAATTGACGAAAACTTCAATTAGCTGTTTTGACCACTTCCCATGAAGAGAAATGGATTGTGACAGCTGAAACGATGTGCCGTAGCCTAATCACGACGGATAGCGTCGAAAACCGCGAGGAAATCGCACAATTCGTTTTCAAGATTTCGTACTGTATGGAGAACGGTGTATCGCTTAGGTAGATTTTACGTGTCAAGTACCTAAGCAAAAATTTTTTCCGTTTTTCAGAGCTAGACCGGCGAGTGGGGTGTCAAAACACGCGTCTGCGCGCGGGCAGCACAACGGCGACGTATTCGAGGATGGGTTCAGTACAAAATATTAAAGTTTTGTTGAAAAAACGAGTTTTTTATTGTTTTTGCAGGAAATCACGCTATTTGGGCCCCCCAAAGGGCTGAAACGATCGCGGATCGCGGTCCACACGGAAGGTGCGGCCGGTAAGTACTTGATTATGTGAAAATAAACTTAGTTTATGGCAGGAATTTTAAGCAAATTTACACTATTGTTTTATTAATTGACGAAAACTTCAATTAGCTGTTTTGACCACTTCCCATGAAGAGAAATGGATTGTGACAGCTGAAACGATGTGCCGTAGCCTAATCACGACGGATAGCGTCGAAAACCGCGAGGAAATCGCACAATTCGTTTTCAAGATTTCGTACTGTATGGAGAACGGTGTATCGCTTAGGTAGATTTTACGTGTCAAGTACCTAAGCAAAAATTTTTTCCGTTTTTCAGAGCTAGACCGGCGAGTGGGGTGTCAAAACACGCGTCTGCGCGCGGGCAGCACAACGGCGACGTATTCGAGGATGGGTTCAGTACAAAATATTAAAGTTTTGTTGAAAAAACGAGTTTTTTATTGTTTTTGCAGGAAATCACGCTATTTGGGCCCCCCAAAGGGCTGAAACGATCGCGGATCGCGGTCCACACGGAAGGTGCGGCCGGTAAGTACTTGATTATGTGAAAATAAACTTAGTTTATGGCAGGAATTTTAAGCAAATTTACACTATTGTTTTATTAATTGACGAAAACTTCAATTAGCTGTTTTGACCACTTCCCATGAAGAGAAATGGATTGTGACAGCTGAAACGATGTGCCGTAGCCTAATCACGACGGATAGCGTCGAAAACCGCGAGGAAATCGCACAATTCGTTTTCAAGATTTCGTACTGTATGGAGAACGGTGTATCGCTTAGGTAGATTTTACGTGTCAAGTACCTAAGCAAAAATTTTTTCCGTTTTTCAGAGCTAGACCGGCGAGTGGGGTGTCAAAACACGCGTCTGCGCGCGGGCAGCACAACGGCGACGTATTCGAGGATGGGTTCAGTACAAAATATTAAAGTTTTGTTGAAAAAACGAGTTTTTTATTGTTTTTGCAGGAAATCACGCTATTTGGGCCCCCCAAAGGGCTGAAACGATCGCGGATCGCGGTCCACACGGAAGGTGCGGCCGGTAAGTACTTGATTATGTGAAAATAAACTTAGTTTATGGCAGGAATTTTAAGCAAATTTACACTATTGTTTTATTAATTGACGAAAACTTCAATTAGCTGTTTTGACCACTTCCCATGAAGAGAAATGGATTGTGACAGCTGAAACGATGTGCCGTAGCCTAATCACGACGGATAGCGTCGAAAACCGCGAGGAAATCGCACAATTCGTTTTCAAGATTTCGTACTGTATGGAGAACGGTGTATCGCTTAGGTAGATTTTACGTGTCAAGTACCTAAGCAAAAATTTTTTCCGTTTTTCAGAGCTAGACCGGCGAGTGGGGTGTCAAAACACGCGTCTGCGCGCGGGCAGCACAACGGCGACGTATTCGAGGATGGGTTCAGTACAAAATATTAAAGTTTTGTTGAAAAAACGAGTTTTTTATTGTTTTTGCAGGAAATCACGCTATTTGGGCCCCCCAAAGGGCTGAAACGATCGCGGATCGCGGTCCACACGGAAGGTGCGGCCGGTAAGTACTTGATTATGTGAAAATAAACTTATTTTTTTTTTTTTTTTTGACAATGACTTCTCGTTGATCAACTTAACCGGGCTTTTCCTGCTAGTTACCTTAAACGTTAATCTAAGGCCTCCAGCCAGGGCTTACAAACTAAAGAAAAAACTACAAACTAAGCGACTAAGACCTAAGGGCACCCCCTGTGGGGTTCGGACCTCGGCTTAGGGAGTCACTGGCGGGGGGGGGTCAGCAAGGGACGGGCTGGATCTGAGTGGTTATCATGATTTAGGGACGGATTTGGATCTACAGGCTCAGCTACGCGGGCTGGCTCGTGCAAGGGTCGGGGAGGACTATTCTCTAGTCGGGAGTGTCGCGACGACTGACCTCGGCGGCGAGGTCGGTATGACGGACGTTTCGGTTTACGTAGGGTACTGGTGGCCCTATTGCTCTCCTGGAGGAGGGTAATGGGGTCATCAGGATCGGTCAGAACGTGCCGCGGACGGCGGGTTTTGCTGATGCGGGAGGGGATGTAATTAGCTGCCGCGACAACCAAGGGGTTGCGGTGGGTTGCGGCCCTATCGAAGAAACGCTTCGAGATGCGTTTCATGAACTGGTGGATAGTCGGGAGTTTGAGGTCTAAGTGGAGGTTAGCGTTCCGAACATACCAAGGCGAACCTGTGGCGTTACGGAGAAAACGGTTCTGGAGGGTCTGCATCCTATGGACGTGATGTGGCTTCGCGTGTGCAAAGACTGCACTTGCATAGGTCATGATTGGCCTTATGCACGCGGTATAGATAAGCTTTTTGCACCGGAGTGACATTTTGCTTTTTGCGTTTAGAACGGGGTGGAGCCTACCGAGAGCGAAAGCGGCCCGCGAACGGACCTTCTTTATGTGCTCAGAAAAGGAGAGATGCTGATCGAGGATCACGCCTAGATATTTGGCTCGCTTCTCCCAAGGGATCTGCTTGCCGAACATGGATAGGGGGGTCGGGGGGCGGGGTTTGAGTCGCGGTTTCGTAAAGAGAACCGCCTGACTCTTGTCGGGGTTGACTTCGATTCGCCACTTCTCGAACCAGTCGGCGAGATCGTCGACTGCGGCCTGGAGGTAGCGAATCAAGGCGTCTTGACTACGCCCCGTGAAGTAGATGGCCGTGTCATCTGCGAACAGAGCCAGCTGAGCCTTTAAACTTCTGGGTATATCGCTAGTGAATAGCGTAAAAATGAGTGGGGACAAGACAGAGCCCTGAGGGACTCCTGCTCGGATAGGATGAGGGGAGGACAGTGCCCCTTCGATGCGATAGCGAAAGGTGCGGTTCGATAGAAAGTCTCGTAGGATGAGCACGAGACGGTCGGGCACTCCGAGTTGGTACAGCTTGTATAACAAGCCGTTGTGCCAGACCTTATCGAAAGCTTTCGCTATGTCGAAGAATACTGCACCCGTGAACATGCCACGTTGGAAACCAACGCTTATATGTTCGACGATACGGTGCACCTGATGGACACACGAGTGTTGGGTTCGAAAACCGAACTGCTCGTTGGGAATGAGGCCCTTTGTCTCGGCGTAATCTCTGAGACGCTTATAAATAAGCCTCTCATAGATTTTGCCGAGGACATTGAGCAAACTGATGGGGCGGTAGCTCGAGGGCTCCGCCTTGGGTTTGCCGGGCTTTGGGATGCCAATGACTGTGGCTTCCTTCCAAGCTTGTGGGAAGATATTATTGCTCAGGGCACCATTGAAGATGGTGGTCATGAGCATGATCAGGTGGGCGGGGAACAGCTGGAACACCTTGTTGGTGATACCGTCTGATCCGGGGGCCTTACGAGGTTTGAGACCCTTGATGAGCTCGTGCACCTCGTCAGGAGTGACGGGGGGCAGGGGCTCATCAGGGTCTTCGACCGGTGGGAGTGAGGCTCTGCGTTCGACCTCAGCGTCTATCTCGGCGAGATAGTCTGGGTCTACTGGCAGTGTGCTGGGCGAGCATTGCGCCTCGAGGCTGTCGGCTAGGCACTCGGCCTTGTCGGCATCCTCGAATGCGAGTGTCGCATCGGGGCGGATCAGGGGGGGCATTGTGGTGACCTCTTTGGATTTGAGTTTCCTCTGAAGTTCCCAGAATGCCTGGTGAGTAGGCTCTAGATCGCCCAGCAGCTTTTCCCAGCCCGCGGAACGAAGCTCCTCGATGCGTGTCCTTACAGCACGCTGTAAGTGACGCATGTGAGCCCTGTTCGCGTCGCAGGGAAAGTTACTGTAAGCACGAACGGCCGCGTTCTTCTCAGTCAACAGGGCACGTACATCGTCCGGAAGTTTCCATCGATGGTCATCCATCTCTGGAACCTTCCTTGAACATTCGTTCAGGACCGATTGTACGTGCTCTGTGAATGAGCCGATCGCGGCCGTTGTGTCAGCGATAGAGTCGAAATGATCCGGAATGGAATCCAAGTGAGGGGACGTGGTGGCTTTCAGCTTTTCGCTGACTTTCCTCCAGTCCGTGATCACTTTGGTGGCGGGGGGTAGGGTGGGATCGTGGGAACCTAAGCGGGGGGCCAGGTGCATGACGACCGGCCTGTGGTCGGAGTCGAGCTCGTTTATAGCTTCTATAGAATCCAACCTGAGGTTGATATTCTTAAGAAGTGCTATATCGAGGACGTCTGCGACGTGGGTGGGATCGTGGGGGAAGTGAGTTGGGGTCATCGGGGCGATGACGTCAAAGTGGAGGGTGGAGCAGAGGTTGAACAGGTGTCTCCCTCTGGTCGATGTCCTGGAACTGTTCCAAGCTGGGTGCTTGGCGTTGAGATCGCCCGCTATTATAACGGAATCACTCAAGCCAAGCAGCGAGTCGATGTCGTCCGTGAGGAGTTGGTAGTTCTCCGTCGAGGACTGTGGGGGAAGGTAGGCCGACACTAGCGTGACCGGCCGATGACCTGTCATGCCTAAGTGACAGATCGAGACTTCCAAACGGGAGAGGGGAGGAGGGTCCATGGGGATGCAGTGCAGGGACTTCCTATAATAAATTAGGGTGCCGCCTTTGTGGCAGCGCGACCTGTCATTGCGAACTATACGATAGTTCGCAATTTTCGGGTCGCGATGTTGGGGCTTAAGGAAAGACTCTTGAATGAGTAGAATGTCTAAGTGATGGTCGCGGAGGAACGTGGCGATCTCATCACGTTGATTTAGTATGCCATTGGCATTAAAGAAACCTATCTTTAGGGAACGGGGTTTTAATCTAGCTAATATATCTCGACTATCCATAATGGGGGGCTTGGGTAGTGAAGGAGACGAGGGCTTGCGTAATCTCCGGGTACGCGTTGTAGATGGCTTGGATTTGGGGCAGGTTGCCGGCGCGTGTAGCGGCAACTAGCTCCTGGGCCATACGTTGGGCTCTGGGGGAAAAGAACGTGGTAAACGTCCCCGAGATGATATTAAATGCATCTAGGGGATTTACCGAGTTCCCTGGTGCGGGTGCTACGGGATGGGTAGCAGGGGGCGCGGCTCTGGCGGCGGGAGCGGCCATGGGCTTAACGGGCTTTGCGGGAGGCGCAATGGGGGGCACTGGGGCGCATAGACGCGGGTCCATTAGCGCGGGGATCCCAGCGGGGTTGGGTTTGGGTGGGCCCAGTGCAGGGAAGGCCTGCATGTGGTTCCCTTGGTTCCACTGGTTCCAGGGGCTAGGTCTCTGGGGACTCAACCTTTCTGGAAGTTTGGAGGAGGGGGCTTCCCTTAATTGGCGAGCGTCGGCGCGCTGCGCCAGTTTCGGGGAGGAGGATTTCGGGGCTTTCGGGCAGCCCCGGTAGTTGGCAGGGTGGCCGGCCTCTCCGCAGAGTACACAGCTAGGTGGCTCTGTGCAGAGGGCTCGGTCTTTGGGACGGGTACAATCCGCTGTTCCGTGATCGCCCAAGCACTTGACGCACCTGGGGGTTGCAAAACAGTGGTGTTGAGAGTGACCGTAAAGCTGGCACCTATGGCACTGGCCAATATTGCCAGTCTTACGGGGCTTCTCGATTCGGATGCCAGAGAGGCTACAGATAGCCTTCACTTTAAAAATCGGGTGGTGACCCTCGGTGGGAGGGCACACTACGAGCACCATGTCGAATGCCGGGCCACGCCTGGCCCGGTGCATTCTGTGAACCTCGTCAACAGGCACGTTTTGTGCCTCGAGGTCGGCCTTGATGTCCTCGGTGGAGATCTCACAGGGCATCCTCCGGATCACCACCCTGGTTTGACGCTCCTCAGGCAGTGCGTACGTGTGGTAATTCACGTTACGTGCAGTGAGGAGTTTGGTGAGGTCGCGAAAGTCTCGCGACGTCGGCGTCATGACTTTAATGCCCTGCTGGGTAGAGCGGGCATTAGTAAAATTTATTCTCTGGTCAACACACCACTTTGAGATCTCCGTCCACTTCGCCTTGTCCTGTATAAATACAGGAGGCGGGGGAGGGATCTTTTTGGCGGCTTTGTTGACCGGAGGGGTGGGGGTAATGGCGCAGTGGGCATTTGCGGAGGATGACGCAATCGGGGTAGGGATTGCATCAGCCACGCGGGCCGGAGGGGTGGGGGTAATGGCGGAGGATGACGAAATCGGGCCAGGGATTGCATCAGCCACGCGGGCCGGAGGGGTGGGGGTAATGGCGGAGGATGACGAAATCGGGCCAGGGATTGCATCAGCCACGCGGGCCGGAGGGGTGGGGATGAGCGCGGCGGCGAGCGCCTGCGGTGACGGGGCATGCGAGGGAGGGGATGATTCTTCTGTCGCAATGAATTTAGCGGCCGGGGCGGCGCTAAATTTGGTCTTTTTACGCTTGCTTCCCTTGCCGTGGGCAACAAGCGTATAGGTGTCAGTGTCCGACGATGGGGAGGTATTCGAGTCTGCTGCTCGAATATCCTCCTCGGCAGAGGGGACCTCTTCGGTGTCCATAGATTCGGACACCTGAGAGCTGGGTACGGGAGTCGATGATCCGGCGGCCGCCTGAGACTCTAGGGCATCGCTAAAGGTAGCGATGCTAGTCCCGGCGGCGGATTTTAACGCAGCCTGAGCTTGGTCAGACTGCTTGCGCTTAGACAAGCGAGTAAATAGCGCAATGTACTCGGGGTCGTCGCAAAAAACCGCACAGAGCGAGAAGTAAGCTTCTCGCTCCGCTTGGTTCATTGCGGCGAACTTCGAGCTCATTTTGCTGGGGAAAACCCTAATCGCTCATCGGAGCGCCTACCATGGTCCTAACAACCCTAATCCCCGGGTGGGTGAACCCGGGGGTGTGTAGCACTTCCTGTCGGGTATAGACAGGGAGGTGTGACCTACTACGTGAGCCCTAAGCTTGTGTACCGTCGCCAATCTTATTGTGCGACGGTGCCCTAACCGGTCAGTGCGGATGGGTATAGAGATACCCTGACCAGTCTAGTGCGGGGGGTATAGAAATACCCGCGGCACTAGTACGCGGCTGTGGAAGCAAAACTGTCACCAGGACTGACGAGGGAAGCCCCCAAGGCCAGTGATCTGGGACCCGTCCAAACTTACGCCTAGCCCTGAAGGGGATAGGCGGGTGCGTTGGGTCAGCACCCACTCGGCTTCGTTGACACCGTGAGGTTTCAACCGAGGACCACGAAACTGTGGATTTACCCAGAAGGGGCCACTACGTTTTAGACGGTTTCCGCTTAAAGAAACAGATTTGTCTTGAAAAAGACAGTTTTATCTAATTTACGATTTAAATAAATTTAAATCGCAAATTACGATGTAGTCGGGCGACTACGGAGCAGCGTTGCACAGCAGACACAACACTAAACTGACTTGCACAGCGGCGGAGTGGTGGGGGCACGAGCGCGGCGGAGCGGCGAGCGCGACAACAACACGTCCGTTCGCGGCGGAGGTCGAGCGTGGAATGGAAATAAACTTAGTTTATGGCAGGAATTTTAAGCAAATTTACACTATTGTTTTATTAATTGACGAAAACTTCAATTAGCTGTTTTGACCACTTCCCATGAAGAGAAATGGATTGTGACAGCTGAAACGATGTGCCGTAGCCTAATCACGACGGATAGCGTCGAAAACCGCGAGGAAATCGCACAATTCGTTTTCAAGATTTCGTACTGTATGGAGAACGGTGTATCGCTTAGGTAGATTTTACGTGTCAAGTACCTAAGCAAAAATTTTTTCCGTTTTTCAGAGCTAGACCGGCGAGTGGGGTGTCAAAACACGCGTCTGCGCGCGGGCAGCACAACGGCGACGTATTCGAGGATGGGTTCAGTACAAAATATTAAAGTTTTGTTGAAAAAACGAGTTTTTTATTGTTTTTGCAGGAAATCACGCTATTTGGGCCCCCCAAAGGGCTGAAACGATCGCGGATCGCGGTCCACACGGAAGGTGCGGCCGGTAAGTACTTGATTATGTGAAAATAAACTTAGTTTATGGCAGGAATTTTAAGCAAATTTACACTATTGTTTTATTAATTGACGAAAACTTCAATTAGCTGTTTTGACCACTTCCCATGAAGAGAAATGGATTGTGACAGCTGAAACGATGTGCCGTAGCCTAATCACGACGGATAGCGTCGAAAACCGCGAGGAAATCGCACAATTCGTTTTCAAGATTTCGTACTGTATGGAGAACGGTGTATCGCTTAGGTAGATTTTACGTGTCAAGTACCTAAGCAAAAATTTTTTCCGTTTTTCAGAGCTAGACCGGCGAGTGGGGTGTCAAAACACGCGTCTGCGCGCGGGCAGCACAACGGCGACGTATTCGAGGATGGGTTCAGTACAAAATATTAAAGTTTTGTTGAAAAAACGAGTTTTTTATTGTTTTTGCAGGAAATCACGCTATTTGGGCCCCCCAAAGGGCTGAAACGATCGCGGATCGCGGTCCACACGGAAGGTGCGGCCGGTAAGTACTTGATTATGTGAAAATAAACTTAGTTTATGGCAGGAATTTTAAGCAAATTTACACTATTGTTTTATTAATTGACGAAAACTTCAATTAGCTGTTTTGACCACTTCCCATGAAGAGAAATGGATTGTGACAGCTGAAACGATGTGCCGTAGCCTAATCACGACGGATAGCGTCGAAAACCGCGAGGAAATCGCACAATTCGTTTTCAAGATTTCGTACTGTATGGAGAACGGTGTATCGCTTAGGTAGATTTTACGTGTCAAGTACCTAAGCAAAAATTTTTTCCGTTTTTCAGAGCTAGACCGGCGAGTGGGGTGTCAAAACACGCGTCTGCGCGCGGGCAGCACAACGGCGACGTATTCGAGGATGGGTTCAGTACAAAATATTAAAGTTTTGTTGAAAAAACGAGTTTTTTATTGTTTTTGCAGGAAATCACGCTATTTGGGCCCCCCAAAGGGCTGAAACGATCGCGGATCGCGGTCCACACGGAAGGTGCGGCCGGTAAGTACTTGATTATGTGAAAATAAACTTAGTTTATGGCAGGAATTTTAAGCAAATTTACACTATTGTTTTATTAATTGACGAAAACTTCAATTAGCTGTTTTGACCACTTCCCATGAAGAGAAATGGATTGTGACAGCTGAAACGATGTGCCGTAGCCTAATCACGACGGATAGCGTCGAAAACCGCGAGGAAATCGCACAATTCGTTTTCAAGATTTCGTACTGTATGGAGAACGGTGTATCGCTTAGGTAGATTTTACGTGTCAAGTACCTAAGCAAAAATTTTTTCCGTTTTTCAGAGCTAGACCGGCGAGTGGGGTGTCAAAACACGCGTCTGCGCGCGGGCAGCACAACGGCGACGTATTCGAGGATGGGTTCAGTACAAAATATTAAAGTTTTGTTGAAAAAACGAGTTTTTTATTGTTTTTGCAGGAAATCACGCTATTTGGGCCCCCCAAAGGGCTGAAACGATCGCGGATCGCGGTCCACACGGAAGGTGCGGCCGGTAAGTACTTGATTATGTGAAAATAAACTTAGTTTATGGCAGGAATTTTAAGCAAATTTACACTATTGTTTTATTAATTGACGAAAACTTCAATTAGCTGTTTTGACCACTTCCCATGAAGAGAAATGGATTGTGACAGCTGAAACGATGTGCCGTAGCCTAATCACGACGGATAGCGTCGAAAACCGCGAGGAAATCGCACAATTCGTTTTCAAGATTTCGTACTGTATGGAGAACGGTGTATCGCTTAGGTAGATTTTACGTGTCAAGTACCTAAGCAAAAATTTTTTCCGTTTTTCAGAGCTAGACCGGCGAGTGGGGTGTCAAAACACGCGTCTGCGCGCGGGCAGCACAACGGCGACGTATTCGAGGATGGGTTCAGTACAAAATATTAAAGTTTTGTTGAAAAAACGAGTTTTTTATTGTTTTTGCAGGAAATCACGCTATTTGGGCCCCCCAAAGGGCTGAAACGATCGCGGATCGCGGTCCACACGGAAGGTGCGGCCGGTAAGTACTTGATTATGTGAAAATAAACTTAGTTTATGGCAGGAATTTTAAGCAAATTTACACTATTGTTTTATTAATTGACGAAAACTTCAATTAGCTGTTTTGACCACTTCCCATGAAGAGAAATGGATTGTGACAGCTGAAACGATGTGCCGTAGCCTAATCACGACGGATAGCGTCGAAAACCGCGAGGAAATCGCACAATTCGTTTTCAAGATTTCGTACTGTATGGAGAACGGTGTATCGCTTAGGTAGATTTTACGTGTCAAGTACCTAAGCAAAAATTTTTTCCGTTTTTCAGAGCTAGACCGGCGAGTGGGGTGTCAAAACACGCGTCTGCGCGCGGGCAGCACAACGGCGACGTATTCGAGGATGGGTTCAGTACAAAATATTAAAGTTTTGTTGAAAAAACGAGTTTTTTATTGTTTTTGCAGGAAATCACGCTATTTGGGCCCCCCAAAGGGCTGAAACGATCGCGGATCGCGGTCCACACGGAAGGTGCGGCCGGTAAGTACTTGATTATGTGAAAATAAACTTAGTTTATGGCAGGAATTTTAAGCAAATTTACACTATTGTTTTATTAATTGACGAAAACTTCAATTAGCTGTTTTGACCACTTCCCATGAAGAGAAATGGATTGTGACAGCTGAAACGATGTGCCGTAGCCTAATCACGACGGATAGCGTCGAAAACCGCGAGGAAATCGCACAATTCGTTTTCAAGATTTCGTACTGTATGGAGAACGGTGTATCGCTTAGGTAGATTTTACGTGTCAAGTACCTAAGCAAAAATTTTTTCCGTTTTTCAGAGCTAGACCGGCGAGTGGGGTGTCAAAACACGCGTCTGCGCGCGGGCAGCACAACGGCGACGTATTCGAGGATGGGTTCAGTACAAAATATTAAAGTTTTGTTGAAAAAACGAGTTTTTTATTGTTTTTGCAGGAAATCACGCTATTTGGGCCCCCCAAAGGGCTGAAACGATCGCGGATCGCGGTCCACACGGAAGGTGCGGCCGGTAAGTACTTGATTATGTGAAAATAAACTTAGTTTATGGCAGGAATTTTAAGCAAATTTACACTATTGTTTTATTAATTGACGAAAACTTCAATTAGCTGTTTTGACCACTTCCCATGAAGAGAAATGGATTGTGACAGCTGAAACGATGTGCCGTAGCCTAATCACGACGGATAGCGTCGAAAACCGCGAGGAAATCGCACAATTCGTTTTCAAGATTTCGTACTGTATGGAGAACGGTGTATCGCTTAGGTAGATTTTACGTGTCAAGTACCTAAGCAAAAATTTTTTCCGTTTTTCAGAGCTAGACCGGCGAGTGGGGTGTCAAAACACGCGTCTGCGCGCGGGCAGCACAACGGCGACGTATTCGAGGATGGGTTCAGTACAAAATATTAAAGTTTTGTTGAAAAAACGAGTTTTTTATTGTTTTTGCAGGAAATCACGCTATTTGGGCCCCCCAAAGGGCTGAAACGATCGCGGATCGCGGTCCACACGGAAGGTGCGGCCGGTAAGTACTTGATTATGTGAAAATAAACTTAGTTTATGGCAGGAATTTTAAGCAAATTTACACTATTGTTTTATTAATTGACGAAAACTTCAATTAGCTGTTTTGACCACTTCCCATGAAGAGAAATGGATTGTGACAGCTGAAACGATGTGCCGTAGCCTAATCACGACGGATAGCGTCGAAAACCGCGAGGAAATCGCACAATTCGTTTTCAAGATTTCGTACTGTATGGAGAACGGTGTATCGCTTAGGTAGATTTTACGTGTCAAGTACCTAAGCAAAAATTTTTTCCGTTTTTCAGAGCTAGACCGGCGAGTGGGGTGTCAAAACACGCGTCTGCGCGCGGGCAGCACAACGGCGACGTATTCGAGGATGGGTTCAGTACAAAATATTAAAGTTTTGTTGAAAAAACGAGTTTTTTATTGTTTTTGCAGGAAATCACGCTATTTGGGCCCCCCAAAGGGCTGAAACGATCGCGGATCGCGGTCCACACGGAAGGTGCGGCCGGTAAGTACTTGATTATGTGAAAATAAACTTAGTTTATGGCAGGAATTTTAAGCAAATTTACACTATTGTTTTATTAATTGACGAAAACTTCAATTAGCTGTTTTGACCACTTCCCATGAAGAGAAATGGATTGTGACAGCTGAAACGATGTGCCGTAGCCTAATCACGACGGATAGCGTCGAAAACCGCGAGGAAATCGCACAATTCGTTTTCAAGATTTCGTACTGTATGGAGAACGGTGTATCGCTTAGGTAGATTTTACGTGTCAAGTACCTAAGCAAAAATTTTTTCCGTTTTTCAGAGCTAGACCGGCGAGTGGGGTGTCAAAACACGCGTCTGCGCGCGGGCAGCACAACGGCGACGTATTCGAGGATGGGTTCAGTACAAAATATTAAAGTTTTGTTGAAAAAACGAGTTTTTTATTGTTTTTGCAGGAAATCACGCTATTTGGGCCCCCCAAAGGGCTGAAACGATCGCGGATCGCGGTCCACACGGAAGGTGCGGCCGGTAAGTACTTGATTATGTGAAAATAAACTTAGTTTATGGCAGGAATTTTAAGCAAATTTACACTATTGTTTTATTAATTGACGAAAACTTCAATTAGCTGTTTTGACCACTTCCCATGAAGAGAAATGGATTGTGACAGCTGAAACGATGTGCCGTAGCCTAATCACGACGGATAGCGTCGAAAACCGCGAGGAAATCGCACAATTCGTTTTCAAGATTTCGTACTGTATGGAGAACGGTGTATCGCTTAGGTAGATTTTACGTGTCAAGTACCTAAGCAAAAATTTTTTCCGTTTTTCAGAGCTAGACCGGCGAGTGGGGTGTCAAAACACGCGTCTGCGCGCGGGCAGCACAACGGCGACGTATTCGAGGATGGGTTCAGTACAAAATATTAAAGTTTTGTTGAAAAAACGAGTTTTTTATTGTTTTTGCAGGAAATCACGCTATTTGGGCCCCCCAAAGGGCTGAAACGATCGCGGATCGCGGTCCACACGGAAGGTGCGGCCGGTAAGTACTTGATTATGTGAAAATAAACTTAGTTTATGGCAGGAATTTTAAGCAAATTTACACTATTGTTTTATTAATTGACGAAAACTTCAATTAGCTGTTTTGACCACTTCCCATGAAGAGAAATGGATTGTGACAGCTGAAACGATGTGCCGTAGCCTAATCACGACGGATAGCGTCGAAAACCGCGAGGAAATCGCACAATTCGTTTTCAAGATTTCGTACTGTATGGAGAACGGTGTATCGCTTAGGTAGATTTTACGTGTCAAGTACCTAAGCAAAAATTTTTTCCGTTTTTCAGAGCTAGACCGGCGAGTGGGGTGTCAAAACACGCGTCTGCGCGCGGGCAGCACAACGGCGACGTATTCGAGGATGGGTTCAGTACAAAATATTAAAGTTTTGTTGAAAAAACGAGTTTTTTATTGTTTTTGCAGGAAATCACGCTATTTGGGCCCCCCAAAGGGCTGAAACGATCGCGGATCGCGGTCCACACGGAAGGTGCGGCCGGTAAGTACTTGATTATGTGAAAATAAACTTAGTTTATGGCAGGAATTTTAAGCAAATTTACACTATTGTTTTATTAATTGACGAAAACTTCAATTAGCTGTTTTGACCACTTCCCATGAAGAGAAATGGATTGTGACAGCTGAAACGATGTGCCGTAGCCTAATCACGACGGATAGCGTCGAAAACCGCGAGGAAATCGCACAATTCGTTTTCAAGATTTCGTACTGTATGGAGAACGGTGTATCGCTTAGGTAGATTTTACGTGTCAAGTACCTAAGCAAAAATTTTTTCCGTTTTTCAGAGCTAGACCGGCGAGTGGGGTGTCAAAACACGCGTCTGCGCGCGGGCAGCACAACGGCGACGTATTCGAGGATGGGTTCAGTACAAAATATTAAAGTTTTGTTGAAAAAACGAGTTTTTTATTGTTTTTGCAGGAAATCACGCTATTTGGGCCCCCCAAAGGGCTGAAACGATCGCGGATCGCGGTCCACACGGAAGGTGCGGCCGGTAAGTACTTGATTATGTGAAAATAAACTTAGTTTATGGCAGGAATTTTAAGCAAATTTACACTATTGTTTTATTAATTGACGAAAACTTCAATTAGCTGTTTTGACCACTTCCCATGAAGAGAAATGGATTGTGACAGCTGAAACGATGTGCCGTAGCCTAATCACGACGGATAGCGTCGAAAACCGCGAGGAAATCGCACAATTCGTTTTCAAGATTTCGTACTGTATGGAGAACGGTGTATCGCTTAGGTAGATTTTACGTGTCAAGTACCTAAGCAAAAATTTTTTCCGTTTTTCAGAGCTAGACCGGCGAGTGGGGTGTCAAAACACGCGTCTGCGCGCGGGCAGCACAACGGCGACGTATTCGAGGATGGGTTCAGTACAAAATATTAAAGTTTTGTTGAAAAAACGAGTTTTTTATTGTTTTTGCAGGAAATCACGCTATTTGGGCCCCCCAAAGGGCTGAAACGATCGCGGATCGCGGTCCACACGGAAGGTGCGGCCGGTAAGTACTTGATTATGTGAAAATAAACTTAGTTTATGGCAGGAATTTTAAGCAAATTTACACTATTGTTTTATTAATTGACGAAAACTTCAATTAGCTGTTTTGACCACTTCCCATGAAGAGAAATGGATTGTGACAGCTGAAACGATGTGCCGTAGCCTAATCACGACGGATAGCGTCGAAAACCGCGAGGAAATCGCACAATTCGTTTTCAAGATTTCGTACTGTATGGAGAACGGTGTATCGCTTAGGTAGATTTTACGTGTCAAGTACCTAAGCAAAAATTTTTTCCGTTTTTCAGAGCTAGACCGGCGAGTGGGGTGTCAAAACACGCGTCTGCGCGCGGGCAGCACAACGGCGACGTATTCGAGGATGGGTTCAGTACAAAATATTAAAGTTTTGTTGAAAAAACGAGTTTTTTATTGTTTTTGCAGGAAATCACGCTATTTGGGCCCCCCAAAGGGCTGAAACGATCGCGGATCGCGGTCCACACGGAAGGTGCGGCCGGTAAGTACTTGATTATGTGAAAATAAACTTAGTTTATGGCAGGAATTTTAAGCAAATTTACACTATTGTTTTATTAATTGACGAAAACTTCAATTAGCTGTTTTGACCACTTCCCATGAAGAGAAATGGATTGTGACAGCTGAAACGATGTGCCGTAGCCTAATCACGACGGATAGCGTCGAAAACCGCGAGGAAATCGCACAATTCGTTTTCAAGATTTCGTACTGTATGGAGAACGGTGTATCGCTTAGGTAGATTTTACGTGTCAAGTACCTAAGCAAAAATTTTTTCCGTTTTTCAGAGCTAGACCGGCGAGTGGGGTGTCAAAACACGCGTCTGCGCGCGGGCAGCACAACGGCGACGTATTCGAGGATGGGTTCAGTACAAAATATTAAAGTTTTGTTGAAAAAACGAGTTTTTTATTGTTTTTGCAGGAAATCACGCTATTTGGGCCCCCCAAAGGGCTGAAACGATCGCGGATCGCGGTCCACACGGAAGGTGCGGCCGGTAAGTACTTGATTATGTGAAAATAAACTTAGTTTATGGCAGGAATTTTAAGCAAATTTACACTATTGTTTTATTAATTGACGAAAACTTCAATTAGCTGTTTTGACCACTTCCCATGAAGAGAAATGGATTGTGACAGCTGAAACGATGTGCCGTAGCCTAATCACGACGGATAGCGTCGAAAACCGCGAGGAAATCGCACAATTCGTTTTCAAGATTTCGTACTGTATGGAGAACGGTGTATCGCTTAGGTAGATTTTACGTGTCAAGTACCTAAGCAAAAATTTTTTCCGTTTTTCAGAGCTAGACCGGCGAGTGGGGTGTCAAAACACGCGTCTGCGCGCGGGCAGCACAACGGCGACGTATTCGAGGATGGGTTCAGTACAAAATATTAAAGTTTTGTTGAAAAAACGAGTTTTTTATTGTTTTTGCAGGAAATCACGCTATTTGGGCCCCCCAAAGGGCTGAAACGATCGCGGATCGCGGTCCACACGGAAGGTGCGGCCGGTAAGTACTTGATTATGTGAAAATAAACTTAGTTTATGGCAGGAATTTTAAGCAAATTTACACTATTGTTTTATTAATTGACGAAAACTTCAATTAGCTGTTTTGACCACTTCCCATGAAGAGAAATGGATTGTGACAGCTGAAACGATGTGCCGTAGCCTAATCACGACGGATAGCGTCGAAAACCGCGAGGAAATCGCACAATTCGTTTTCAAGATTTCGTACTGTATGGAGAA
Organism: Aporophyla nigra; assembly: GCA_947507805.1. Lineage (NCBI taxonomy): Eukaryota > Metazoa > Arthropoda > Insecta > Lepidoptera > Noctuidae > Aporophyla > Aporophyla nigra. Next base: position 92,217 of record CANNRW010000018.1, read on the forward strand.
CGGTGTATCGCTTAGGTAGATTTTACGTGTCAAGTACCTAAGCAAAAATTTTTTCCGTTTTTCAGAGCTAGACCGGCGAGTGGGGTGTCAAAACACGCGTCTGCGCGCGGGCAGCACAACGGCGACGTATTCGAGGATGGGTTCAGTACAAAATATTAAAGTTTTGTTGAAAAAACGAGTTTTTTATTGTTTTTGCAGGAAATCACGCTATTTGGGCCCCCCAAAGGGCTGAAACGATCGCGGATCGCGGTCCACACGGAAGGTGCGGCCGGTAAGTACTTGATTATGTGAAAATAAACTTAGTTTATGGCAGGAATTTTAAGCAAATTTACACTATTGTTTTATTAATTGACGAAAACTTCAATTAGCTGTTTTGACCACTTCCCATGAAGAGAAATGGATTGTGACAGCTGAAACGATGTGCCGTAGCCTAATCACGACGGATAGCGTCGAAAACCGCGAGGAAATCGCACAATTCGTTTTCAAGATTTCGTACTGTATGGAGAACGGTGTATCGCTTAGGTAGATTTTACGTGTCAAGTACCTAAGCAAAAATTTTTTCCGTTTTTCAGAGCTAGACCGGCGAGTGGGGTGTCAAAACACGCGTCTGCGCGCGGGCAGCACAACGGCGACGTATTCGAGGATGGGTTCAGTACAAAATATTAAAGTTTTGTTGAAAAAACGAGTTTTTTATTGTTTTTGCAGGAAATCACGCTATTTGGGCCCCCCAAAGGGCTGAAACGATCGCGGATCGCGGTCCACACGGAAGGTGCGGCCGGTAAGTACTTGATTATGTGAAAATAAACTTAGTTTATGGCAGGAATTTTAAGCAAATTTACACTATTGTTTTATTAATTGACGAAAACTTCAATTAGCTGTTTTGACCACTTCCCATGAAGAGAAATGGATTGTGACAGCTGAAACGATGTGCCGTAGCCTAATCACGACGGATAGCGTCGAAAACCGCGAGGAAATCGCACAATTCGTTTTCAAGATTTCGTACTGTATGGAGAACGGTGTATCGCTTAGGTAGATTTTACGTGTCAAGTACCTAAGCAAAAATTTTTTCCGTTTTTCAGAGCTAGACCGGCGAGTGGGGTGTCAAAACACGCGTCTGCGCGCGGGCAGCACAACGGCGACGTATTCGAGGATGGGTTCAGTACAAAATATTAAAGTTTTGTTGAAAAAACGAGTTTTTTATTGTTTTTGCAGGAAATCACGCTATTTGGGCCCCCCAAAGGGCTGAAACGATCGCGGATCGCGGTCCACACGGAAGGTGCGGCCGGTAAGTACTTGATTATGTGAAAATAAACTTAGTTTATGGCAGGAATTTTAAGCAAATTTACACTATTGTTTTATTAATTGACGAAAACTTCAATTAGCTGTTTTGACCACTTCCCATGAAGAGAAATGGATTGTGACAGCTGAAACGATGTGCCGTAGCCTAATCACGACGGATAGCGTCGAAAACCGCGAGGAAATCGCACAATTCGTTTTCAAGATTTCGTACTGTATGGAGAACGGTGTATCGCTTAGGTAGATTTTACGTGTCAAGTACCTAAGCAAAAATTTTTTCCGTTTTTCAGAGCTAGACCGGCGAGTGGGGTGTCAAAACACGCGTCTGCGCGCGGGCAGCACAACGGCGACGTATTCGAGGATGGGTTCAGTACAAAATATTAAAGTTTTGTTGAAAAAACGAGTTTTTTATTGTTTTTGCAGGAAATCACGCTATTTGGGCCCCCCAAAGGGCTGAAACGATCGCGGATCGCGGTCCACACGGAAGGTGCGGCCGGTAAGTACTTGATTATGTGAAAATAAACTTAGTTTATGGCAGGAATTTTAAGCAAATTTACACTATTGTTTTATTAATTGACGAAAACTTCAATTAGCTGTTTTGACCACTTCCCATGAAGAGAAATGGATTGTGACAGCTGAAACGATGTGCCGTAGCCTAATCACGACGGATAGCGTCGAAAACCGCGAGGAAATCGCACAATTCGTTTTCAAGATTTCGTACTGTATGGAGAACGGTGTATCGCTTAGGTAGATTTTACGTGTCAAGTACCTAAGCAAAAATTTTTTCCGTTTTTCAGAGCTAGACCGGCGAGTGGGGTGTCAAAACACGCGTCTGCGCGCGGGCAGCACAACGGCGACGTATTCGAGGATGGGTTCAGTACAAAATATTAAAGTTTTGTTGAAAAAACGAGTTTTTTATTGTTTTTGCAGGAAATCACGCTATTTGGGCCCCCCAAAGGGCTGAAACGATCGCGGATCGCGGTCCACACGGAAGGTGCGGCCGGTAAGTACTTGATTATGTGAAAATAAACTTAGTTTATGGCAGGAATTTTAAGCAAATTTACACTATTGTTTTATTAATTGACGAAAACTTCAATTAGCTGTTTTGACCACTTCCCATGAAGAGAAATGGATTGTGACAGCTGAAACGATGTGCCGTAGCCTAATCACGACGGATAGCGTCGAAAACCGCGAGGAAATCGCACAATTCGTTTTCAAGATTTCGTACTGTATGGAGAACGGTGTATCGCTTAGGTAGATTTTACGTGTCAAGTACCTAAGCAAAAATTTTTTCCGTTTTTCAGAGCTAGACCGGCGAGTGGGGTGTCAAAACACGCGTCTGCGCGCGGGCAGCACAACGGCGACGTATTCGAGGATGGGTTCAGTACAAAATATTAAAGTTTTGTTGAAAAAACGAGTTTTTTATTGTTTTTGCAGGAAATCACGCTATTTGGGCCCCCCAAAGGGCTGAAACGATCGCGGATCGCGGTCCACACGGAAGGTGCGGCCGGTAAGTACTTGATTATGTGAAAATAAACTTAGTTTATGGCAGGAATTTTAAGCAAATTTACACTATTGTTTTATTAATTGACGAAAACTTCAATTAGCTGTTTTGACCACTTCCCATGAAGAGAAATGGATTGTGACAGCTGAAACGATGTGCCGTAGCCTAATCACGACGGATAGCGTCGAAAACCGCGAGGAAATCGCACAATTCGTTTTCAAGATTTCGTACTGTATGGAGAACGGTGTATCGCTTAGGTAGATTTTACGTGTCAAGTACCTAAGCAAAAATTTTTTCCGTTTTTCAGAGCTAGACCGGCGAGTGGGGTGTCAAAACACGCGTCTGCGCGCGGGCAGCACAACGGCGACGTATTCGAGGATGGGTTCAGTACAAAATATTAAAGTTTTGTTGAAAAAACGAGTTTTTTATTGTTTTTGCAGGAAATCACGCTATTTGGGCCCCCCAAAGGGCTGAAACGATCGCGGATCGCGGTCCACACGGAAGGTGCGGCCGGTAAGTACTTGATTATGTGAAAATAAACTTAGTTTATGGCAGGAATTTTAAGCAAATTTACACTATTGTTTTATTAATTGACGAAAACTTCAATTAGCTGTTTTGACCACTTCCCATGAAGAGAAATGGATTGTGACAGCTGAAACGATGTGCCGTAGCCTAATCACGACGGATAGCGTCGAAAACCGCGAGGAAATCGCACAATTCGTTTTCAAGATTTCGTACTGTACGGAGAACGGTGTATCGCTTAGGTAGATTTTACGTGTCAAGTACCTAAGCAAAAATTTTTTCCGTTTTTCAGAGCTAGACCGGCGAGTGGGGTGTCAAAACACGCGTCTGCGCGCGGGCAGCACAACGGCGACGTATTCGAGGATGGGTTCAGTACAAAATATTAAAGTTTTGTTGAAAAAACGAGTTTTTTATTGTTTTTGCAGGAAATCACGCTATTTGGGCCCCCCAAAGGGCTGAAACGATCGCGGATCGCGGTCCACACGGAAGGTGCGGCCGGTAAGTACTTGATTATGTGAAAATAAACTTAGTTTATGGCAGGAATTTTAAGCAAATTTACACTATTGTTTTATTAATTGACGAAAACTTCAATTAGCTGTTTTGACCACTTCCCATGAAGAGAAATGGATTGTGACAGCTGAAACGATGTGCCGTAGCCTAATCACGACGGATAGCGTCGAAAACCGCGAGGAAATCGCACAATTCGTTTTCAAGATTTCGTACTGTATGGAGAACGGTGTATCGCTTAGGTAGATTTTACGTGTCAAGTACCTAAGCAAAAATTTTTTCCGTTTTTCAGAGCTAGACCGGCGAGTGGGGTGTCAAAACACGCGTCTGCGCGCGGGCAGCACAACGGCGACGTATTCGAGGATGGGTTCAGTACAAAATATTAAAGTTTTGTTGAAAAAACGAGTTTTTTATTGTTTTTGCAGGAAATCACGCTATTTGGGCCCCCCAAAGGGCTGAAACGATCGCGGATCGCGGTCCACACGGAAGGTGCGGCCGGTAAGTACTTGATTATGTGAAAATAAACTTAGTTTATGGCAGGAATTTTAAGCAAATTTACACTATTGTTTTATTAATTGACGAAAACTTCAATTAGCTGTTTTGACCACTTCCCATGAAGAGAAATGGATTGTGACAGCTGAAACGATGTGCCGTAGCCTAATCACGACGGATAGCGTCGAAAACCGCGAGGAAATCGCACAATTCGTTTTCAAGATTTCGTACTGTATGGAGAACGGTGTATCGCTTAGGTAGATTTTACGTGTCAAGTACCTAAGCAAAAATTTTTTCCGTTTTTCAGAGCTAGACCGGCGAGTGGGGTGTCAAAACACGCGTCTGCGCGCGGGCAGCACAACGGCGACGTATTCGAGGATGGGTTCAGTACAAAATATTAAAGTTTTGTTGAAAAAACGAGTTTTTTATTGTTTTTGCAGGAAATCACGCTATTTGGGCCCCCCAAAGGGCTGAAACGATCGCGGATCGCGGTCCACACGGAAGGTGCGGCCGGTAAGTACTTGATTATGTGAAAATAAACTTAGTTTATGGCAGGAATTTTAAGCAAATTTACACTATTGTTTTATTAATTGACGAAAACTTCAATTAGCTGTTTTGACCACTTCCCATGAAGAGAAATGGATTGTGACAGCTGAAACGATGTGCCGTAGCCTAATCACGACGGATAGCGTCGAAAACCGCGAGGAAATCGCACAATTCGTTTTCAAGATTTCGTACTGTATGGAGAACGGTGTATCGCTTAGGTAGATTTTACGTGTCAAGTACCTAAGCAAAAATTTTTTCCGTTTTTCAGAGCTAGACCGGCGAGTGGGGTGTCAAAACACGCGTCTGCGCGCGGGCAGCACAACGGCGACGTATTCGAGGATGGGTTCAGTACAAAATATTAAAGTTTTGTTGAAAAAACGAGTTTTTTATTGTTTTTGCAGGAAATCACGCTATTTGGGCCCCCCAAAGGGCTGAAACGATCGCGGATCGCGGTCCACACGGAAGGTGCGGCCGGTAAGTACTTGATTATGTGAAAATAAACTTAGTTTATGGCAGGAATTTTAAGCAAATTTACACTATTGTTTTATTAATTGACGAAAACTTCAATTAGCTGTTTTGACCACTTCCCATGAAGAGAAATGGATTGTGACAGCTGAAACGATGTGCCGTAGCCTAATCACGACGGATAGCGTCGAAAACCGCGAGGAAATCGCACAATTCGTTTTCAAGATTTCGTACTGTATGGAGAACGGTGTATCGCTTAGGTAGATTTTACGTGTCAAGTACCTAAGCAAAAATTTTTTCCGTTTTTCAGAGCTAGACCGGCGAGTGGGGTGTCAAAACACGCGTCTGCGCGCGGGCAGCACAACGGCGACGTATTCGAGGATGGGTTCAGTACAAAATATTAAAGTTTTGTTGAAAAAACGAGTTTTTTATTGTTTTTGCAGGAAATCACGCTATTTGGGCCCCCCAAAGGGCTGAAACGATCGCGGATCGCGGTCCACACGGAAGGTGCGGCCGGTAAGTACTTGATTATGTGAAAATAAACTTAGTTTATGGCAGGAATTTTAAGCAAATTTACACTATTGTTTTATTAATTGACGAAAACTTCAATTAGCTGTTTTGACCACTTCCCATGAAGAGAAATGGATTGTGACAGCTGAAACGATGTGCCGTAGCCTAATCACGACGGATAGCGTCGAAAACCGCGAGGAAATCGCACAATTCGTTTTCAAGATTTCGTACTGTATGGAGAACGGTGTATCGCTTAGGTAGATTTTACGTGTCAAGTACCTAAGCAAAAATTTTTTCCGTTTTTCAGAGCTAGACCGGCGAGTGGGGTGTCAAAACACGCGTCTGCGCGCGGGCAGCACAACGGCGACGTATTCGAGGATGGGTTCAGTACAAAATATTAAAGTTTTGTTGAAAAAACGAGTTTTTTATTGTTTTTGCAGGAAATCACGCTATTTGGGCCCCCCAAAGGGCTGAAACGATCGCGGATCGCGGTCCACACGGAAGGTGCGGCCGGTAAGTACTTGATTATGTGAAAATAAACTTAGTTTATGGCAGGAATTTTAAGCAAATTTACACTATTGTTTTATTAATTGACGAAAACTTCAATTAGCTGTTTTGACCACTTCCCATGAAGAGAAATGGATTGTGACAGCTGAAACGATGTGCCGTAGCCTAATCACGACGGATAGCGTCGAAAACCGCGAGGAAATCGCACAATTCGTTTTCAAGATTTCGTACTGTATGGAGAACGGTGTATCGCTTAGGTAGATTTTACGTGTCAAGTACCTAAGCAAAAATTTTTTCCGTTTTTCAGAGCTAGACCGGCGAGTGGGGTGTCAAAACACGCGTCTGCGCGCGGGCAGCACAACGGCGACGTATTCGAGGATGGGTTCAGTACAAAATATTAAAGTTTTGTTGAAAAAACGAGTTTTTTATTGTTTTTGCAGGAAATCACGCTATTTGGGCCCCCCAAAGGGCTGAAACGATCGCGGATCGCGGTCCACACGGAAGGTGCGGCCGGTAAGTACTTGATTATGTGAAAATAAACTTAGTTTATGGCAGGAATTTTAAGCAAATTTACACTATTGTTTTATTAATTGACGAAAACTTCAATTAGCTGTTTTGACCACTTCCCATGAAGAGAAATGGATTGTGACAGCTGAAACGATGTGCCGTAGCCTAATCACGACGGATAGCGTCGAAAACCGCGAGGAAATCGCACAATTCGTTTTCAAGATTTCGTACTGTATGGAGAACGGTGTATCGCTTAGGTAGATTTTACGTGTCAAGTACCTAAGCAAAAATTTTTTCCGTTTTTCAGAGCTAGACCGGCGAGTGGGGTGTCAAAACACGCGTCTGCGCGCGGGCAGCACAACGGCGACGTATTCGAGGATGGGTTCAGTACAAAATATTAAAGTTTTGTTGAAAAAACGAGTTTTTTATTGTTTTTGCAGGAAATCACGCTATTTGGGCCCCCCAAAGGGCTGAAACGATCGCGGATCGCGGTCCACACGGAAGGTGCGGCCGGTAAGTACTTGATTATGTGAAAATAAACTTAGTTTATGGCAGGAATTTTAAGCAAATTTACACTATTGTTTTATTAATTGACGAAAACTTCAATTAGCTGTTTTGACCACTTCCCATGAAGAGAAATGGATTGTGACAGCTGAAACGATGTGCCGTAGCCTAATCACGACGGATAGCGTCGAAAACCGCGAGGAAATCGCACAATTCGTTTTCAAGATTTCGTACTGTATGGAGAACGGTGTATCGCTTAGGTAGATTTTACGTGTCAAGTACCTAAGCAAAAATTTTTTCCGTTTTTCAGAGCTAGACCGGCGAGTGGGGTGTCAAAACACGCGTCTGCGCGCGGGCAGCACAACGGCGACGTATTCGAGGATGGGTTCAGTACAAAATATTAAAGTTTTGTTGAAAAAACGAGTTTTTTATTGTTTTTGCAGGAAATCACGCTATTTGGGCCCCCCAAAGGGCTGAAACGATCGCGGATCGCGGTCCACACGGAAGGTGCGGCCGGTAAGTACTTGATTATGTGAAAATAAACTTAGTTTATGGCAGGAATTTTAAGCAAATTTACACTATTGTTTTATTAATTGACGAAAACTTCAATTAGCTGTTTTGACCACTTCCCATGAAGAGAAATGGATTGTGACAGCTGAAACGATGTGCCGTAGCCTAATCACGACGGATAGCGTCGAAAACCGCGAGGAAATCGCACAATTCGTTTTCAAGATTTCGTACTGTATGGAGAACGGTGTATCGCTTTTTTTTTTTTTTTTTTTTTTTTTTTGGATGGGAAATCATCAAATGACTTCTCCCGCTCTGGGCGGAGCGGGAGGGCGTGTCAGACTCTTACTGACTAAAACCCACCCGTGTTCCTTCAGTTGCCCATGTGCCAGGGTCACGGTATCTCTTTTGAACAATCACGCGACCCCGGCAGGCATCGGTCCTAGCAGACCCCTTCAATAAAGCTGACATCTCTTTGAGGCGCGCGTGGAACACTACGCGCCGTCGACCCGAGCCTGGTCCTTACCGGGCGGCGAGCTACCCATTGCTCGCCACCCGCAAGCTCGCGCCTACGGTGGCCGGGAGTCCGCAATCGACTCCCGGCGCCCGGGGCGTCTCCTCCTGCGGCGGCTAGGGACGTGAGGGCGCAGAGACTGCCACTCCCTCACGCGCCCCGCCTCCTCCTTCGCGAGCATTACTGCTTCGCAGAAGGAGGTGACGGCTTCCCATGCCCTCTCGCTCCGTACCATGGCTAGCACCAGGGCCGGACGCGAGAGATCGCCGCCGCCGATCGCCTCCACGAGGACACGGCGGTGCTCCGCCCAGGCAGGGCACACTTCCACCGTATGCTCCACCGTGTCCTCTAGACGATCCTCACAATGGAAACACCCGGGCGTTTCCTCCCGCTTTATCCTGAACAGGAACCCACCGAAGCACCCATGCCCGGTGAGAACCTGCGTCAGGCGGAAGGTGAGGACGCCGTGGCGCCTCTCTATCCACTCCTCAAAGAGGGGACTTACCGCCGCAATTGTGGCGTGCCCTGCGCTGGGTTGCGACAATCGTACCCGCCATGTCGCCATGAGATCCTGCCGGAGCTCTGTCCGCCGTGCCGCGATTTGTCGCGGCAGCGGAGTTTCGCCCCGGCGTTTCGCATCCTCGCGCCACTCCCACATGTGGGCGAGGACCTTTGCCTCCAGATCCCATGGCGGCACTCCGGCAAGGAGGCTCGCCGCCTCGCAGGAGACCGTGCGGTATCCCCGGATTAACCGGATGGCCATGACCCTCTGGGCCGCACTCAACCGGCGCGCTGGGCGCAGCCTCAATGAGGGCGCCCACACCGGTGCCCCGTAGAGGGCCATGGACCGCACGATCCCCGTGTAGAGCCTCCGGCAGGAGGCGTTTGGACCCCCCAGATTGGGCAGGAGCCGCTTTAGCGCAGCCCCAGCCCGCTCCAGTCTGGGGGCCAAACGTCGGAAATGCTCGACGAAGTTCCACCGGCTGTCGAGGACAAGTCCCAGGTACTTCATCGTCGACTCGACGCCGATGTGAACCCCTCCTACCGTGAGTTGGGAACCCGCAGGTGGCGCGTTCCGAGGACCATGAAAACCCATGGCCTCGGACTTGTGCAAGGCCACCTCGAGTCCCAATTGCCGGATCCTATCGACGATTGTCGCAACCCCGCGTGTTATTAGTTCGGCCGCCGCCTCGTGCGATCTCCCCTGCGCCAGGACCAGCGTGTCGTCAGCGTAGCAAACTACGCTGACGCCGCTAGGGAGGTCGGCGCGCAGCACCCAGTCGTACCCGATGTCCCACAGGTGCGGCCCAACGACCGATCCCTGTGGGACACCGCACGACATCTCTCGCCGGTTCCAGTCTCCCTGGTGACCGGGGTAGATGACGGCCCTATCCGTCAGGTAAGCCTCGACCACTCGACAGAGGTAGGTCGGCATCCGGTGATACCGGAGTGCCTCCCTGATGCAACTCCAGGGTAGGGTATTAAAGGCGTTGGCGATGTCTAGAGACACCGCCAAGACGACCCCACCCCGGGCCACTGCATCCCCCGTCGTGAGGGCTCGCACGCGCATGATGGCGTCCACCGTAGAGCGCCCCTTGCGGAAGCCGTACTGGCCGTCCGACAAGTCCGGCCCCTCCCGCACCAGCCACCCGACGAGGCGGTCTGCAATCACTCTTTCAAAGAGCTTGCCCACCTCGTCGAGCAGCACGATGGGCCGGTAAGCGGACGGAGAGTCCGCTGGGCGCCCAGGCTTCTTAATGAGGACCAGTTTCCCCGTCTTCCAACGAAGTGGGAACTGGCCCCTCTCCAAGCATGCGCTTAGGAGCCCCCTGAGTCGAGGCCCGAGAGCCTCTAAGGCCAGGACCCATGCTTTGCCAGGCAAGCCGTCGGGTCCCGGGGCGGTATTTTTGGCATTTAGCCGACGTACCGCCACTCTCAACTCTACCTCGGTCACCTCTGGAGCGTTGTCGTCGTCATCGGTGGTGTGGTCCGCAGCATCGGGCACCGCAGGAGGCGGAGCCATGGGTGGGGGACTATGTTCCCCTCGCGAAGGGAACAGAGCGTTCACCACGCCCTCCACGAGCTGGGGCCGGAGACTCTGAGTCAGCGGGGGAGCCCATGGGCGGAGTTTCTCCCGGACGGCCTTGTAGGGCCGTCCCCATGGGTCCCTGTTCAAAGTCTCCAGCGACTCCTTGCGGGCCAGTCCCTTGGCCCGCAGGATCTCCTCTTGGAGGGCGGTCTTCGCCGCTCTGTACCCCTCATATAGCTCCGCCTGAATGGCTTCCGTATCCGGAGGGCGGATACGGAGCCTGCGGTGCCTGGTGTACCGGTATCGCGCCGCAACGCACGCTTCGCGCAACGCTGTCAGCTGCGGCGACCACCAGTACACCTGGCGCCAAGCCCGTCCTGGCTGGACTCGGGGCATGGCCACGTCACAGATCTCGGACATGGCCTCCCGGAACCACTCGGCCTCGTCGTTGATGTCAGCAGGCCTGTCCGGTGGTGACACCCAGGCCTGCACGATCGAGGCTTCCAGGAGAAGCTCCCGGTCCAGCTTCTTAAGCGCCCACCGCGGACCACTCGGGGTCTGCCGGATCGGCGCGCTCGAGGTCTGGGCGGAGACGTCAAACCGGATGTACCGGTGGTCGGAATACGTCTCCACCCCCTCCATGACGCGCCAATCAATGACCTGCGGCGACAGAGCGGGGCTGGCGAACGAAATGTCCACCACTGAGTTGCCCCGCATCCGCACACACGTAGGTACAGAACCCCGGTTTAGGACGACCAGGCCTGTCTCCAGAGCCCAGTCCTCCACCATCCTGCCCCGCGTGTCCGTATACCGGGAACCCCAAGCCAAATTCTTGGCGTTGAAGTCCCCGAGCACGAGCACGGGGAGGGGACGGAACCCGACGACGACAACTCTCAACTCCGCAAGGGAGTTGTGGAACTCGGCGAGAGTTCGGCTCGGGGAGAAGTATACTCCTACCACGACAATCTCCCCGAACCGTGCCGCTACGCAACCCCGTCCCCTCTTGACAGCCTCGAGGGTCGGGGTTCCGGCGGCGGCCGACGAAATGAGGGTCACTGAGCCGCTCAGGTCCTCCACCCAGTCATCCCTGGGCGGGACAAAGTACGGCTCAGCGACCACAGCGATGTTAATCGACCACTGCGTCATGCTCTGAAGCAAAAGATCCTGAGCAGAGGCGCAGTGGTTGATGTTCGCTTGGAGGAGGCGTAATGGAGCAGCCATTACTGACAGTCCATTTCAGCCCCCTCCCGGGCCCCCTGTGAGGGCCCTACTGTGGCGGTACCAGCAGCGACGGATGTTGTCGCGCCGGCAGCGGCAGCAGCGGTGACGGCGGTGGCGGAGGACTTGTCTCTGCCCCTGGCCTTGGCGGGTGGAGTGCAGGCCTTACCCCCGGCCCGGTGATCGGCCGGCTTGCCAGCCGCCGCACATGCATAGCAGTGCGGGGTGGCATTGCACGAGCCGGCCTTGTGACCGGGCTCACCGCAGCGGAAGCAGTGACCGCTGCGGTCCACCTCTGAGGTACACTTCACGAACACGTGATTGCCCATCTGGCAGCGGAAGCACCTCAGAGGTCTGGGTTCCAGGAGTTTGACCTGCGCCGAAACCCAGCCCACCAGGAGCCTTCGGCCCTCCCCGGTGATTTTTTGGGCCGCCGACACGGGGCAACTCACCGTAACGGCTCGCATCCCCGTGTTGTCAGGACGGATGGTGCCTGCCCTCACCTGCTCAGCAGAGCATTCCCCTGTCCTGACGATGGCGGCCACCACCTCTGCCTCCGTCGCGCAGTCGTCCAGGCCCATGATGCGCAAGTCAGCGCACTTGGTGGGCCTGGATACTCGAGCCACTTCCGCGTCTAGCGACGCTATCAGCCTTTCGGCCAGAGCGTCAGCGGTTGGGCCACTGTCCGCTCCCGGGACCTCCAGCATCCGGGCTCCGGTCAAGGTGACCCTTAACCGGAGGCCATTGGAGATGCCGAGCTCCTGGAGGTTCACCGCCGTCTTTGCTTTGGCAAGCACGTCGCTGTAGGTCACGCCCTTCTTCTCCGCTTCCGGCTGTAGCGTTATAACTACAGCTGCGGACTTCGGGGCGCGGAGCCTAGCGGCGACGCGTTGCCTCTTGCGCCGCTGCTGCCTTGCCTTATTTTTGGCCGCCCTCGCGGCCTTACCCGCCTTCTTCTTCTCCCCAACCACTTGCCATTCGGCGTTGGCAGGAGGAGATTCAGAAGCACGGGGCGGCGGCGGAGGTGGCTCTCTCGCCAGCTGCGCTGGGGGGACCCTTGCAGGTGCCTGTTTAGGCCGGCCTTTGTTCTGCCCCGGCCCTTTGGCTGGGGCAGCCGTGGCAGCCGCAAACGAGGCCACCTTCGGCTGGCCCGAGACAGCCTTCGGCTGGCCCGAAGCTGCCTTCGGCTGGGCCGAGGCCGCCTTCGGCTGACCTGAAGCCGCCTGAGGCCGGCCTGATACTGGCCGGCTTGCCGCTAGCGGGGGGCGCAGGACAACGGCCTCCAGAGCAGAGAACCTACTCTGGAAAGCAGCGAGCTCCTGCCGTACCAGGGTCAGCACCTGGTCCTCGGCAGGCAGGGGCCCGCCCTGCCCATGCCGCGCTCCCCCTTGCGATGCCACTTGGGGGCCGGCTCCTCGGAGCCCGGCCAGGTCCGCTCGGAGCTCCGCATTCTCCTTTCGGAGGAGCTCCATGGCGGAAGTCACGCGGGCGACCTCCGCCCGCAGTTCCGCCACCCCATCCACCGGAGGCCCAGAGCGAATGGCCTTCGCTGCCGCCACAATGGTTTTCGTGGCTGCGGATATGGCCTTGTCCTTCGAGGTCTGGAGCCTCTTTAAGGTTGCCGCCTTGATGGCCGCAGCCACGACCTCCGTGAACCTGCCCATTTCCTCCGAGCTGCCGGCAGCGTCCGACTCGCCACCGGAGGACTCTGAGAGGGCCCTACTACTGGTCCCTCCAGAGGGGTGCCCCTCCGTGGCGAGCCTCTCCCCTTCTTGGGTCAGCTCTGCTGACCCTGCTCGGCTCTGCTCGCGGGCTTCCTTGGTGGGGAGCCCTCTGCCCGTGCCCCTCTCCTGGGGCCCCCCACGCCGTGATATTTTCCGGCGGGCCGAGCTCAGCCCACCGTCGGAGGAGGACTCTTGTCCTGCCCCTGGTTTAGGGCGCTTCTGGGAGAACTCACGGTTCCCTCCAGAAGCACCCGCCACTCCTCGCTCCGGGCTCGTACGCGAGCCCTTCGCGCTCGACACGGCGTCGGACTCCGACCCCGCATCGCTCCTCTCCTTCTCAGGTTTTTTGTTTTTATTTAAATTTTCCATAGTTGTTCCCACGAGTAAAAACAATTTTAAATAAGAAATCCAGTGGTTCGCACTAGTGACTAATTAAGCTACCCATTAGTCAAGCTGCCAACCTCCCTCACGGTGCGCCGCCGCTTGGAGGTTTGGGGTGATTTTTTATAGAGGTTTTCTACCTCGCGGCCCGGGCGATTAAGCCAAGACCCTCGACCCCCGTCAAAAGTCAGAGACATGACCGTGACAGTCTTCGGGGCTACGAGAATAACGGTGGCAGAAGAAGAAGAAGACTCCTTCTTGCCTGCCCGGCGGCAGGTAAGTGCACACCGAGCCCGCTCTAACTCCACCGCTGTGCGCCTCTGCTAAGATCAGAGGGACACACGGTGAAGCGTTCCTCCGACAGGACATTCGCGTACGGGCAAAAACACCCCTTAGGCACAAAGTACCCAATGGGGAGTCCTTACCCGCACCCCAGGGTGCACCGTCCCGGAGATTGGCCTTCCCCCCGGACGTATCCATAAGGGAACTCCAACCCACGGGCACACGAGGAGGTTTCCTGTCCAAGCACCCCACGGTGTATCGCTTAGGTAGATTTTACGTGTCAAGTACCTAAGCAAAAATTTTTTCCGTTTTTCAGAGCTAGACCGGCGAGTGGGGTGTCAAAACACGCGTCTGCGCGCGGGCAGCACAACGGCGACGTATTCGAGGATGGGTTCAGTACAAAATATTAAAGTTTTGTTGAAAAAACGAGTTTTTTATTGTTTTTGCAGGAAATCACGCTATTTGGGCCCCCCAAAGGGCTGAAACGATCGCGGATCGCGGTCCACACGGAAGGTGCGGCCGGTAAGTACTTGATTATGTGAAAATAAACTTAGTTTATGGCAGGAATTTTAAGCAAATTTACACTATTGTTTTATTAATTGACGAAAACTTCAATTAGCTGTTTTGACCACTTCCCATGAAGAGAAATGGATTGTGACAGCTGAAACGATGTGCCGTAGCCTAATCACGACGGATAGCGTCGAAAACCGCGAGGAAATCGCACAATTCGTTTTCAAGATTTCGTACTGTATGGAGAACGGTGTATCGCTTAGGTAGATTTTACGTGTCAAGTACCTAAGCAAAAATTTTTTCCGTTTTTCAGAGCTAGACCGGCGAGTGGGGTGTCAAAACACGCGTCTGCGCGCGGGCAGCACAACGGCGACGTATTCGAGGATGGGTTCAGTACAAAATATTAAAGTTTTGTTGAAAAACCGAGTTTTTTATTGTTTTTGCAGGAAATCACGCTATTTGGGCCCCCCAAAGGGCTGAAACGATCGCGGATCGCGGTCCACACGGAAGGTGCGGCCGGTAAGTACTTGATTATGTGAAAATAAACTTAGTTTATGGCAGGAATTTTAAGCAAATTTACACTATTGCTTTATTAATTGACGAAAACTTCAATTAGCTGTTTTGACCACTTCCCATGAAGAGAAATGGATTGTGACAGCTGAAACGATGTGCCGTAGCCTAATCACGACGGATAGCGTCGAAAACCGCGAGGAAATCGCACAATTCGTTTTCAAGATTTCGTACTGTATGGAGAACGGTGTATCGCTTAGGTAGATTTTACGTGTCAAGTACCTAAGCAAAATTTTTTTCCGTTTTTCAGAGCTAGACCGGCGAGTGGGGTGTCAAAACACGCGTCTGCGCGCGGGCAGCACAACGGCGACGTATTCGAGGATGGGTTCAGTACAAAATATTAAAGTTTTGTTGAAAAAACGAGTTTTTTATTGTTTTTGCAGGAAATCACGCTATTTGGGCCCCCCAAAGGGCTGAAACGATCGCGGATCGCGGTCCACACGGAAGGTGCGGCCGGTAAGTACTTGATTATGTGAAAATAAACTTAGTTTATGGCAGGAATTTTAAGCAAATTTACACTATTGTTTTATTAATTGACGAAAACTTCAATTAGCTGTTTTGACCACTTCCCATGAAGAGAAATGGATTGTGACAGCTGAAACGATGTGCCGTAGCCTAATCACGACGGATAGCGTCGAAAACCGCGAGGAAATCGCACAATTCGTTTTCAAGATTTCGTACTGTATGGAGAACGGTGTATCGCTTAGGTAGATTTTACGTGTCAAGTACCTAAGCAAAAATTTTTTCCGTTTTTCAGAGCTAGACCGGCGAGTGGGGTGTCAAAACACGCGTCTGCGCGCGGGCAGCACAACGGCGACGTATTCGAGGATGGGTTCAGTACAAAATATTAAAGTTTTGTTGAAAAAACGAGTTTTTTATTGTTTTTGCAGGAAATCACGCTATTTGGGCCCCCCAAAGGGCTGAAACGATCGCGGATCGCGGTCCACACGGAAGGTGCGGCCGGTAAGTACTTGATTATGTGAAAATAAACTTAGTTTATGGCAGGAATTTTAAGCAAATTTACACTATTGTTTTATTAATTGACGAAAACTTCAATTAGCTGTTTTGACCACTTCCCATGAAGAGAAATGGATTGTGACAGCTGAAACGATGTGCCGTAGCCTAATCACGACGGATAGCGTCGAAAACCGCGAGGAAATCGCACAATTCGTTTTCAAGATTTCGTACTGTATGGAGAACGGTGTATCGCTTAGGTAGATTTTACGTGTCAAGTACCTAAGCAAAAATTTTTTCCGTTTTTCAGAGCTAGACCGGCGAGTGGGGTGTCAAAACACGCGTCTGCGCGCGGGCAGCACAACGGCGACGTATTCGAGGATGGGTTCAGTACAAAATATTAAAGTTTTGTTGAAAAAACGAGTTTTTTATTGTTTTTGCAGGAAATCACGCTATTTGGGCCCCCCAAAGGGCTGAAACGATCGCGGATCGCGGTCCACACGGAAGGTGCGGCCGGTAAGTACTTGATTATGTGAAAATAAACTTAGTTTATGGCAGGAATTTTAAGCAAATTTACACTATTGTTTTATTAATTGACGAAAACTTCAATTAGCTGTTTTGACCACTTCCCATGAAGAGAAATGGATTGTGACAGCTGAAACGATGTGCCGTAGCCTAATCACGACGGATAGCGTCGAAAACCGCGAGGAAATCGCACAATTCGTTTTCAAGATTTCGTACTGTATGGAGAACGGTGTATCGCTTAGGTAGATTTTACGTGTCAAGTACCTAAGCAAAAATTTTTTCCGTTTTTCAGAGCTAGACCGGCGAGTGGGGTGTCAAAACACGCGTCTGCGCGCGGGCAGCACAACGGCGACGTATTCGAGGATGGGTTCAGTACAAAATATTAAAGTTTTGTTGAAAAAACGAGTTTTTTATTGTTTTTGCAGGAAATCACGCTATTTGGGCCCCCCAAAGGGCTGAAACGATCGCGGATCGCGGTCCACACGGAAGGTGCGGCCGGTAAGTACTTGATTATGTGAAAATAAACTTAGTTTATGGCAGGAATTTTAAGCAAATTTACACTATTGTTTTATTAATTGACGAAAACTTCAATTAGCTGTTTTGACCACTTCCCATGAAGAGAAATGGATTGTGACAGCTGAAACGATGTGCCGTAGCCTAATCACGACGGATAGCGTCGAAAACCGCGAGGAAATCGCACAATTCGTTTTCAAGATTTCGTACTGTATGGAGAACGGTGTATCGCTTAGGTAGATTTTACGTGTCAAGTACCTAAGCAAAAATTTTTTCCGTTTTTCAGAGCTAGACCGGCGAGTGGGGTGTCAAAACACGCGTCTGCGCGCGGGCAGCACAACGGCGACGTATTCGAGGATGGGTTCAGTACAAAATATTAAAGTTTTGTTGAAAAAACGAGTTTTTTATTGTTTTTGCAGGAAATCACGCTATTTGGGCCCCCCAAAGGGCTGAAACGATCGCGGATCGCGGTCCACACGGAAGGTGCGGCCGGTAAGTACTTGATTATGTGAAAATAAACTTAGTTTATGGCAGGAATTTTAAGCAAATTTACACTATTGTTTTATTAATTGACGAAAACTTCAATTAGCTGTTTTGACCACTTCCCATGAAGAGAAATGGATTGTGACAGCTGAAACGATGTGCCGTAGCCTAATCACGACGGATAGCGTCGAAAACCGCGAGGAAATCGCACAATTCGTTTTCAAGATTTCGTACTGTATGGAGAACGGTGTATCGCTTAGGTAGATTTTACGTGTCAAGTACCTAAGCAAAAATTTTTTCCGTTTTTCAGAGCTAGACCGGCGAGTGGGGTGTCAAAACACGCGTCTGCGCGCGGGCAGCACAACGGCGACGTATTCGAGGATGGGTTCAGTACAAAATATTAAAGTTTTGTTGAAAAAACGAGTTTTTTATTGTTTTTGCAGGAAATCACGCTATTTGGGCCCCCCAAAGGGCTGAAACGATCGCGGATCGCGGTCCACACGGAAGGTGCGGCCGGTAAGTACTTGATTATGTGAAAATAAACTTAGTTTATGGCAGGAATTTTAAGCAAATTTACACTATTGTTTTATTAATTGACGAAAACTTCAATTAGCTGTTTTGACCACTTCCCATGAAGAGAAATGGATTGTGACAGCTGAAACGATGTGCCGTAGCCTAATCACGACGGATAGCGTCGAAAACCGCGAGGAAATCGCACAATTCGTTTTCAAGATTTCGTACTGTATGGAGAACGGTGTATCGCTTAGGTAGATTTTACGTGTCAAGTACCTAAGCAAAAATTTTTTCCGTTTTTCAGAGCTAGACCGGCGAGTGGGGTGTCAAAACACGCGTCTGCGCGCGGGCAGCACAACGGCGACGTATTCGAGGATGGGTTCAGTACAAAATATTAAAGTTTTGTTGAAAAAACGAGTTTTTTATTGTTTTTGCAGGAAATCACGCTATTTGGGCCCCCCAAAGGGCTGAAACGATCGCGGATCGCGGTCCACACGGAAGGTGCGGCCGGTAAGTACTTGATTATGTGAAAATAAACTTAGTTTATGGCAGGAATTTTAAGCAAATTTACACTATTGTTTTATTAATTGACGAAAACTTCAATTAGCTGTTTTGACCACTTCCCATGAAGAGAAATGGATTGTGACAGCTGAAACGATGTGCCGTAGCCTAATCACGACGGATAGCGTCGAAAACCGCGAGGAAATCGCACAATTCGTTTTCAAGATTTCGTACTGTATGGAGAACGGTGTATCGCTTAGGTAGATTTTACGTGTCAAGTACCTAAGCAAAAATTTTTTCCGTTTTTCAGAGCTAGACCGGCGAGTGGGGTGTCAAAACACGCGTCTGCGCGCGGGCAGCACAACGGCGACGTATTCGAGGATGGGTTCAGTACAAAATATTAAAGTTTTGTTGAAAAAACGAGTTTTTTATTGTTTTTGCAGGAAATCACGCTATTTGGGCCCCCCAAAGGGCTGAAACGATCGCGGATCGCGGTCCACACGGAAGGTGCGGCCGGTAAGTACTTGATTATGTGAAAATAAACTTAGTTTATGGCAGGAATTTTAAGCAAATTTACACTATTGTTTTATTAATTGACGAAAACTTCAATTAGCTGTTTTGACCACTTCCCATGAAGAGAAATGGATTGTGACAGCTGAAACGATGTGCCGTAGCCTAATCACGACGGATAGCGTCGAAAACCGCGAGGAAATCGCACAATTCGTTTTCAAGATTTCGTACTGTATGGAGAACGGTGTATCGCTTAGGTAGATTTTACGTGTCAAGTACCTAAGCAAAAATTTTTTCCGTTTTTCAGAGCTAGACCGGCGAGTGGGGTGTCAAAACACGCGTCTGCGCGCGGGCAGCACAACGGCGACGTATTCGAGGATGGGTTCAGTACAAAATATTAAAGTTTTGTTGAAAAAACGAGTTTTTTATTGTTTTTGCAGGAAATCACGCTATTTGGGCCCCCCAAAGGGCTGAAACGATCGCGGATCGCGGTCCACACGGAAGGTGCGGCCGGTAAGTACTTGATTATGTGAAAATAAACTTAGTTTATGGCAGGAATTTTAAGCAAATTTACACTATTGTTTTATTAATTGACGAAAACTTCAATTAGCTGTTTTGACCACTTCCCATGAAGAGAAATGGATTGTGACAGCTGAAACGATGTGCCGTAGCCTAATCACGACGGATAGCGTCGAAAACCGCGAGGAAATCGCACAATTCGTTTTCAAGATTTCGTACTGTACGGAGAACGGTGTATCGCTTAGGTAGATTTTACGTGTCAAGTACCTAAGCAAAAATTTTTTCCGTTTTTCAGAGCTAGACCGGCGAGTGGGGTGTCAAAACACGCGTCTGCGCGCGGGCAGCACAACGGCGACGTATTCGAGGATGGGTTCAGTACAAAATATTAAAGTTTTGTTGAAAAAACGAGTTTTTTATTGTTTTTGCAGGAAATCACGCTATTTGGGCCCCCCAAAGGGCTGAAACGATCGCGGATCGCGGTCCACACGGAAGGTGCGGCCGGTAAGTACTTGATTATGTGAAAATAAACTTAGTTTATGGCAGGAATTTTAAGCAAATTTACACTATTGTTTTATTAATTGACGAAAACTTCAATTAGCTGTTTTGACCACTTCCCATGAAGAGAAATGGATTGTGACAGCTGAAACGATGTGCCGTAGCCTAATCACGACGGATAGCGTCGAAAACCGCGAGGAAATCGCACAATTCGTTTTCAAGATTTCGTACTGTATGGAGAACGGTGTATCGCTTAGGTAGATTTTACGTGTCAAGTACCTAAGCAAAAATTTTTTCCGTTTTTCAGAGCTAGACCGGCGAGTGGGGTGTCAAAACACGCGTCTGCGCGCGGGCAGCACAACGGCGACGTATTCGAGGATGGGTTCAGTACAAAATATTAAAGTTTTGTTGAAAAAACGAGTTTTTTATTGTTTTTGCAGGAAATCACGCTATTTGGGCCCCCCAAAGGGCTGAAACGATCGCGGATCGCGGTCCACACGGAAGGTGCGGCCGGTAAGTACTTGATTATGTGAAAATAAACTTAGTTTATGGCAGGAATTTTAAGCAAATTTACACTATTGTTTTATTAATTGACGAAAACTTCAATTAGCTGTTTTGACCACTTCCCATGAAGAGAAATGGATTGTGACAGCTGAAACGATGTGCCGTAGCCTAATCACGACGGATAGCGTCGAAAACCGCGAGGAAATCGCACAATTCGTTTTCAAGATTTCGTACTGTATGGAGAACGGTGTATCGCTTAGGTAGATTTTACGTGTCAAGTACCTAAGCAAAAATTTTTTCCGTTTTTCAGAGCTAGACCGGCGAGTGGGGTGTCAAAACACGCGTCTGCGCGCGGGCAGCACAACGGCGACGTATTCGAGGATGGGTTCAGTACAAAATATTAAAGTTTTGTTGAAAAAACGAGTTTTTTATTGTTTTTGCAGGAAATCACGCTATTTGGGCCCCCCAAAGGGCTGAAACGATCGCGGATCGCGGTCCACACGGAAGGTGCGGCCGGTAAGTACTTGATTATGTGAAAATAAACTTAGTTTATGGCAGGAATTTTAAGCAAATTTACACTATTGTTTTATTAATTGACGAAAACTTCAATTAGCTGTTTTGACCACTTCCCATGAAGAGAAATGGATTGTGACAGCTGAAACGATGTGCCGTAGCCTAATCACGACGGATAGCGTCGAAAACCGCGAGGAAATCGCACAATTCGTTTTCAAGATTTCGTACTGTATGGAGAACGGTGTATCGCTTAGGTAGATTTTACGTGTCAAGTACCTAAGCAAAAATTTTTTCCGTTTTTCAGAGCTAGACCGGCGAGTGGGGTGTCAAAACACGCGTCTGCGCGCGGGCAGCACAACGGCGACGTATTCGAGGATGGGTTCAGTACAAAATATTAAAGTTTTGTTGAAAAAACGAGTTTTTTATTGTTTTTGCAGGAAATCACGCTATTTGGGCCCCCCAAAGGGCTGAAACGATCGCGGATCGCGGTCCACACGGAAGGTGCGGCCGGTAAGTACTTGATTATGTGAAAATAAACTTAGTTTATGGCAGGAATTTTAAGCAAATTTACACTATTGTTTTATTAATTGACGAAAACTTCAATTAGCTGTTTTGACCACTTCCCATGAAGAGAAATGGATTGTGACAGCTGAAACGATGTGCCGTAGCCTAATCACGACGGATAGCGTCGAAAACCGCGAGGAAATCGCACAATTCGTTTTCAAGATTTCGTACTGTATGGAGAACGGTGTATCGCTTAGGTAGATTTTACGTGTCAAGTACCTAAGCAAAAATTTTTTCCGTTTTTCAGAGCTAGACCGGCGAGTGGGGTGTCAAAACACGCGTCTGCGCGCGGGCAGCACAACGGCGACGTATTCGAGGATGGGTTCAGTACAAAATATTAAAGTTTTGTTGAAAAAACGAGTTTTTTATTGTTTTTGCAGGAAATCACGCTATTTGGGCCCCCCAAAGGGCTGAAACGATCGCGGATCGCGGTCCACACGGAAGGTGCGGCCGGTAAGTACTTGATTATGTGAAAATAAACTTAGTTTATGGCAGGAATTTTAAGCAAATTTACACTATTGTTTTATTAATTGACGAAAACTTCAATTAGCTGTTTTGACCACTTCCCATGAAGAGAAATGGATTGTGACAGCTGAAACGATGTGCCGTAGCCTAATCACGACGGATAGCGTCGAAAACCGCGAGGAAATCGCACAATTCGTTTTCAAGATTTCGTACTGTATGGAGAACGGTGTATCGCTTAGGTAGATTTTACGTGTCAAGTACCTAAGCAAAAATTTTTTCCGTTTTTCAGAGCTAGACCGGCGAGTGGGGTGTCAAAACACGCGTCT
Organism: Aporophyla nigra; assembly: GCA_947507805.1. Classification (NCBI taxonomy): domain Eukaryota; kingdom Metazoa; phylum Arthropoda; class Insecta; order Lepidoptera; family Noctuidae; genus Aporophyla; species Aporophyla nigra. The sequence continues at coordinate 114,697 of CANNRW010000018.1, forward strand.
GCGCGCGGGCAGCACAACGGCGACGTATTCGAGGATGGGTTCAGTACAAAATATTAAAGTTTTGTTGAAAAAACGAGTTTTTTATTGTTTTTGCAGGAAATCACGCTATTTGGGCCCCCCAAAGGGCTGAAACGATCGCGGATCGCGGTCCACACGGAAGGTGCGGCCGGTAAGTACTTGATTATGTGAAAATAAACTTAGTTTATGGCAGGAATTTTAAGCAAATTTACACTATTGTTTTATTAATTGACGAAAACTTCAATTAGCTGTTTTGACCACTTCCCATGAAGAGAAATGGATTGTGACAGCTGAAACGATGTGCCGTAGCCTAATCACGACGGATAGCGTCGAAAACCGCGAGGAAATCGCACAATTCGTTTTCAAGATTTCGTACTGTATGGAGAACGGTGTATCGCTTAGGTAGATTTTACGTGTCAAGTACCTAAGCAAAAATTTTTTCCGTTTTTCAGAGCTAGACCGGCGAGTGGGGTGTCAAAACACGCGTCTGCGCGCGGGCAGCACAACGGCGACGTATTCGAGGATGGGTTCAGTACAAAATATTAAAGTTTTGTTGAAAAAACGAGTTTTTTATTGTTTTTGCAGGAAATCACGCTATTTGGGCCCCCCAAAGGGCTGAAACGATCGCGGATCGCGGTCCACACGGAAGGTGCGGCCGGTAAGTACTTGATTATGTGAAAATAAACTTAGTTTATGGCAGGAATTTTAAGCAAATTTACACTATTGTTTTATTAATTGACGAAAACTTCAATTAGCTGTTTTGACCACTTCCCATGAAGAGAAATGGATTGTGACAGCTGAAACGATGTGCCGTAGCCTAATCACGACGGATAGCGTCGAAAACCGCGAGGAAATCGCACAATTCGTTTTCAAGATTTCGTACTGTATGGAGAACGGTGTATCGCTTAGGTAGATTTTACGTGTCAAGTACCTAAGCAAAAATTTTTTCCGTTTTTCAGAGCTAGACCGGCGAGTGGGGTGTCAAAACACGCGTCTGCGCGCGGGCAGCACAACGGCGACGTATTCGAGGATGGGTTCAGTACAAAATATTAAAGTTTTGTTGAAAAAACGAGTTTTTTATTGTTTTTGCAGGAAATCACGCTATTTGGGCCCCCCAAAGGGCTGAAACGATCGCGGATCGCGGTCCACACGGAAGGTGCGGCCGGTAAGTACTTGATTATGTGAAAATAAACTTAGTTTATGGCAGGAATTTTAAGCAAATTTACACTATTGTTTTATTAATTGACGAAAACTTCAATTAGCTGTTTTGACCACTTCCCATGAAGAGAAATGGATTGTGACAGCTGAAACGATGTGCCGTAGCCTAATCACGACGGATAGCGTCGAAAACCGCGAGGAAATCGCACAATTCGTTTTCAAGATTTCGTACTGTATGGAGAACGGTGTATCGCTTAGGTAGATTTTACGTGTCAAGTACCTAAGCAAAAATTTTTTCCGTTTTTCAGAGCTAGACCGGCGAGTGGGGTGTCAAAACACGCGTCTGCGCGCGGGCAGCACAACGGCGACGTATTCGAGGATGGGTTCAGTACAAAATATTAAAGTTTTGTTGAAAAAACGAGTTTTTTATTGTTTTTGCAGGAAATCACGCTATTTGGGCCCCCCAAAGGGCTGAAACGATCGCGGATCGCGGTCCACACGGAAGGTGCGGCCGGTAAGTACTTGATTATGTGAAAATAAACTTAGTTTATGGCAGGAATTTTAAGCAAATTTACACTATTGTTTTATTAATTGACGAAAACTTCAATTAGCTGTTTTGACCACTTCCCATGAAGAGAAATGGATTGTGACAGCTGAAACGATGTGCCGTAGCCTAATCACGACGGATAGCGTCGAAAACCGCGAGGAAATCGCACAATTCGTTTTCAAGATTTCGTACTGTATGGAGAACGGTGTATCGCTTAGGTAGATTTTACGTGTCAAGTACCTAAGCAAAAATTTTTTCCGTTTTTCAGAGCTAGACCGGCGAGTGGGGTGTCAAAACACGCGTCTGCGCGCGGGCAGCACAACGGCGACGTATTCGAGGATGGGTTCAGTACAAAATATTAAAGTTTTGTTGAAAAAACGAGTTTTTTATTGTTTTTGCAGGAAATCACGCTATTTGGGCCCCCCAAAGGGCTGAAACGATCGCGGATCGCGGTCCACACGGAAGGTGCGGCCGGTAAGTACTTGATTATGTGAAAATAAACTTAGTTTATGGCAGGAATTTTAAGCAAATTTACACTATTGTTTTATTAATTGACGAAAACTTCAATTAGCTGTTTTGACCACTTCCCATGAAGAGAAATGGATTGTGACAGCTGAAACGATGTGCCGTAGCCTAATCACGACGGATAGCGTCGAAAACCGCGAGGAAATCGCACAATTCGTTTTCAAGATTTCGTACTGTATGGAGAACGGTGTATCGCTTAGGTAGATTTTACGTGTCAAGTACCTAAGCAAAAATTTTTTCCGTTTTTCAGAGCTAGACCGGCGAGTGGGGTGTCAAAACACGCGTCTGCGCGCGGGCAGCACAACGGCGACGTATTCGAGGATGGGTTCAGTACAAAATATTAAAGTTTTGTTGAAAAAACGAGTTTTTTATTGTTTTTGCAGGAAATCACGCTATTTGGGCCCCCCAAAGGGCTGAAACGATCGCGGATCGCGGTCCACACGGAAGGTGCGGCCGGTAAGTACTTGATTATGTGAAAATAAACTTAGTTTATGGCAGGAATTTTAAGCAAATTTACACTATTGTTTTATTAATTGACGAAAACTTCAATTAGCTGTTTTGACCACTTCCCATGAAGAGAAATGGATTGTGACGGCTGAAACGATGTGCCGTAGCCTAATCACGACGGATAGCGTCGAAAACCGCGAGGAAATCGCACAATTCGTTTTCAAGATTTCGTACTGTATGGAGAACGGTGTATCGCTTAGGTAGATTTTACGTGTCAAGTACCTAAGCAAAAATTTTTTCCGTTTTTCAGAGCTAGACCGGCGAGTGGGGTGTCAAAACACGCGTCTGCGCGCGGGCAGCACAACGGCGACGTATTCGAGGATGGGTTCAGTACAAAATATTAAAGTTTTGTTGAAAAAACGAGTTTTTTATTGTTTTTGCAGGAAATCACGCTATTTGGGCCCCCCAAAGGGCTGAAACGATCGCGGATCGCGGTCCACACGGAAGGTGCGGCCGGTAAGTACTTGATTATGTGAAAATAAACTTAGTTTATGGCAGGAATTTTAAGCAAATTTACACTATTGTTTTATTAATTGACGAAAACTTCAATTAGCTGTTTTGACCACTTCCCATGAAGAGAAATGGATTGTGACAGCTGAAACGATGTGCCGTAGCCTAATCACGACGGATAGCGTCGAAAACCGCGAGGAAATCGCACAATTCGTTTTCAAGATTTCGTACTGTATGGAGAACGGTGTATCGCTTAGGTAGATTTTACGTGTCAAGTACCTAAGCAAAAATTTTTTCCGTTTTTCAGAGCTAGACCGGCGAGTGGGGTGTCAAAACACGCGTCTGCGCGCGGGCAGCACAACGGCGACGTATTCGAGGATGGGTTCAGTACAAAATATTAAAGTTTTGTTGAAAAAACGAGTTTTTTATTGTTTTTGCAGGAAATCACGCTATTTGGGCCCCCCAAAGGGCTGAAACGATCGCGGATCGCGGTCCACACGGAAGGTGCGGCCGGTAAGTACTTGATTATGTGAAAATAAACTTAGTTTATGGCAGGAATTTTAAGCAAATTTACACTATTGTTTTATTAATTGACGAAAACTTCAATTAGCTGTTTTGACCACTTCCCATGAAGAGAAATGGATTGTGACAGCTGAAACGATGTGCCGTAGCCTAATCACGACGGATAGCGTCGAAAACCGCGAGGAAATCGCACAATTCGTTTTCAAGATTTCGTACTGTATGGAGAACGGTGTATCGCTTAGGTAGATTTTACGTGTCAAGTACCTAAGCAAAAATTTTTTCCGTTTTTCAGAGCTAGACCGGCGAGTGGGGTGTCAAAACACGCGTCTGCGCGCGGGCAGCACAACGGCGACGTATTCGAGGATGGGTTCAGTACAAAATATTAAAGTTTTGTTGAAAAAACGAGTTTTTTATTGTTTTTGCAGGAAATCACGCTATTTGGGCCCCCCAAAGGGCTGAAACGATCGCGGATCGCGGTCCACACGGAAGGTGCGGCCGGTAAGTACTTGATTATGTGAAAATAAACTTAGTTTATGGCAGGAATTTTAAGCAAATTTACACTATTGTTTTATTAATTGACGAAAACTTCAATTAGCTGTTTTGACCACTTCCCATGAAGAGAAATGGATTGTGACAGCTGAAACGATGTGCCGTAGCCTAATCACGACGGATAGCGTCGAAAACCGCGAGGAAATCGCACAATTCGTTTTCAAGATTTCGTACTGTATGGAGAACGGTGTATCGCTTAGGTAGATTTTACGTGTCAAGTACCTAAGCAAAAATTTTTTCCGTTTTTCAGAGCTAGACCGGCGAGTGGGGTGTCAAAACACGCGTCTGCGCGCGGGCAGCACAACGGCGACGTATTCGAGGATGGGTTCAGTACAAAATATTAAAGTTTTGTTGAAAAAACGAGTTTTTTATTGTTTTTGCAGGAAATCACGCTATTTGGGCCCCCCAAAGGGCTGAAACGATCGCGGATCGCGGTCCACACGGAAGGTGCGGCCGGTAAGTACTTGATTATGTGAAAATAAACTTAGTTTATGGCAGGAATTTTAAGCAAATTTACACTATTGTTTTATTAATTGACGAAAACTTCAATTAGCTGTTTTGACCACTTCCCATGAAGAGAAATGGATTGTGACAGCTGAAACGATGTGCCGTAGCCTAATCACGACGGATAGCGTCGAAAACCGCGAGGAAATCGCACAATTCGTTTTCAAGATTTCGTACTGTATGGAGAACGGTGTATCGCTTAGGTAGATTTTACGTGTCAAGTACCTAAGCAAAAATTTTTTCCGTTTTTCAGAGCTAGACCGGCGAGTGGGGTGTCAAAACACGCGTCTGCGCGCGGGCAGCACAACGGCGACGTATTCGAGGATGGGTTCAGTACAAAATATTAAAGTTTTGTTGAAAAAACGAGTTTTTTATTGTTTTTGCAGGAAATCACGCTATTTGGGCCCCCCAAAGGGCTGAAACGATCGCGGATCGCGGTCCACACGGAAGGTGCGGCCGGTAAGTACTTGATTATGTGAAAATAAACTTAGTTTATGGCAGGAATTTTAAGCAAATTTACACTATTGTTTTATTAATTGACGAAAACTTCAATTAGCTGTTTTGACCACTTCCCATGAAGAGAAATGGATTGTGACAGCTGAAACGATGTGCCGTAGCCTAATCACGACGGATAGCGTCGAAAACCGCGAGGAAATCGCACAATTCGTTTTCAAGATTTCGTACTGTATGGAGAACGGTGTATCGCTTAGGTAGATTTTACGTGTCAAGTACCTAAGCAAAAATTTTTTCCGTTTTTCAGAGCTAGACCGGCGAGTGGGGTGTCAAAACACGCGTCTGCGCGCGGGCAGCACAACGGCGACGTATTCGAGGATGGGTTCAGTACAAAATATTAAAGTTTTGTTGAAAAAACGAGTTTTTTATTGTTTTTGCAGGAAATCACGCTATTTGGGCCCCCCAAAGGGCTGAAACGATCGCGGATCGCGGTCCACACGGAAGGTGCGGCCGGTAAGTACTTGATTATGTGAAAATAAACTTAGTTTATGGCAGGAATTTTAAGCAAATTTACACTATTGTTTTATTAATTGACGAAAACTTCAATTAGCTGTTTTGACCACTTCCCATGAAGAGAAATGGATTGTGACAGCTGAAACGATGTGCCGTAGCCTAATCACGACGGATAGCGTCGAAAACCGCGAGGAAATCGCACAATTCGTTTTCAAGATTTCGTACTGTATGGAGAACGGTGTATCGCTTAGGTAGATTTTACGTGTCAAGTACCTAAGCAAAAATTTTTTCCGTTTTTCAGAGCTAGACCGGCGAGTGGGGTGTCAAAACACGCGTCTGCGCGCGGGCAGCACAACGGCGACGTATTCGAGGATGGGTTCAGTACAAAATATTAAAGTTTTGTTGAAAAAACGAGTTTTTTATTGTTTTTGCAGGAAATCACGCTATTTGGGCCCCCCAAAGGGCTGAAACGATCGCGGATCGCGGTCCACACGGAAGGTGCGGCCGGTAAGTACTTGATTATGTGAAAATAAACTTAGTTTATGGCAGGAATTTTAAGCAAATTTACACTATTGTTTTATTAATTGACGAAAACTTCAATTAGCTGTTTTGACCACTTCCCATGAAGAGAAATGGATTGTGACAGCTGAAACGATGTGCCGTAGCCTAATCACGACGGATAGCGTCGAAAACCGCGAGGAAATCGCACAATTCGTTTTCAAGATTTCGTACTGTATGGAGAACGGTGTATCGCTTAGGTAGATTTTACGTGTCAAGTACCTAAGCAAAAATTTTTTCCGTTTTTCAGAGCTAGACCGGCGAGTGGGGTGTCAAAACACGCGTCTGCGCGCGGGCAGCACAACGGCGACGTATTCGAGGATGGGTTCAGTACAAAATATTAAAGTTTTGTTGAAAAAACGAGTTTTTTATTGTTTTTGCAGGAAATCACGCTATTTGGGCCCCCCAAAGGGCTGAAACGATCGCGGATCGCGGTCCACACGGAAGGTGCGGCCGGTAAGTACTTGATTATGTGAAAATAAACTTAGTTTATGGCAGGAATTTTAAGCAAATTTACACTATTGTTTTATTAATTGACGAAAACTTCAATTAGCTGTTTTGACCACTTCCCATGAAGAGAAATGGATTGTGACAGCTGAAACGATGTGCCGTAGCCTAATCACGACGGATAGCGTCGAAAACCGCGAGGAAATCGCACAATTCGTTTTCAAGATTTCGTACTGTATGGAGAACGGTGTATCGCTTAGGTAGATTTTACGTGTCAAGTACCTAAGCAAAAATTTTTTCCGTTTTTCAGAGCTAGACCGGCGAGTGGGGTGTCAAAACACGCGTCTGCGCGCGGGCAGCACAACGGCGACGTATTCGAGGATGGGTTCAGTACAAAATATTAAAGTTTTGTTGAAAAAACGAGTTTTTTATTGTTTTTGCAGGAAATCACGCTATTTGGGCCCCCCAAAGGGCTGAAACGATCGCGGATCGCGGTCCACACGGAAGGTGCGGCCGGTAAGTACTTGATTATGTGAAAATAAACTTAGTTTATGGCAGGAATTTTAAGCAAATTTACACTATTGTTTTATTAATTGACGAAAACTTCAATTAGCTGTTTTGACCACTTCCCATGAAGAGAAATGGATTGTGACAGCTGAAACGATGTGCCGTAGCCTAATCACGACGGATAGCGTCGAAAACCGCGAGGAAATCGCACAATTCGTTTTCAAGATTTCGTACTGTATGGAGAACGGTGTATCGCTTAGGTAGATTTTACGTGTCAAGTACCTAAGCAAAAATTTTTTCCGTTTTTCAGAGCTAGACCGGCGAGTGGGGTGTCAAAACACGCGTCTGCGCGCGGGCAGCACAACGGCGACGTATTCGAGGATGGGTTCAGTACAAAATATTAAAGTTTTGTTGAAAAAACGAGTTTTTTATTGTTTTTGCAGGAAATCACGCTATTTGGGCCCCCCAAAGGGCTGAAACGATCGCGGATCGCGGTCCACACGGAAGGTGCGGCCGGTAAGTACTTGATTATGTGAAAATAAACTTAGTTTATGGCAGGAATTTTAAGCAAATTTACACTATTGTTTTATTAATTGACGAAAACTTCAATTAGCTGTTTTGACCACTTCCCATGAAGAGAAATGGATTGTGACAGCTGAAACGATGTGCCGTAGCCTAATCACGACGGATAGCGTCGAAAACCGCGAGGAAATCGCACAATTCGTTTTCAAGATTTCGTACTGTATGGAGAACGGTGTATCGCTTAGGTAGATTTTACGTGTCAAGTACCTAAGCAAAAATTTTTTCCGTTTTTCAGAGCTAGACCGGCGAGTGGGGTGTCAAAACACGCGTCTGCGCGCGGGCAGCACAACGGCGACGTATTCGAGGATGGGTTCAGTACAAAATATTAAAGTTTTGTTGAAAAAACGAGTTTTTTATTGTTTTTGCAGGAAATCACGCTATTTGGGCCCCCCAAAGGGCTGAAACGATCGCGGATCGCGGTCCACACGGAAGGTGCGGCCGGTAAGTACTTGATTATGTGAAAATAAACTTAGTTTATGGCAGGAATTTTAAGCAAATTTACACTATTGTTTTATTAATTGACGAAAACTTCAATTAGCTGTTTTGACCACTTCCCATGAAGAGAAATGGATTGTGACAGCTGAAACGATGTGCCGTAGCCTAATCACGACGGATAGCGTCGAAAACCGCGAGGAAATCGCACAATTCGTTTTCAAGATTTCGTACTGTACGGAGAACGGTGTATCGCTTAGGTAGATTTTACGTGTCAAGTACCTAAGCAAAAATTTTTTCCGTTTTTCAGAGCTAGACCGGCGAGTGGGGTGTCAAAACACGCGTCTGCGCGCGGGCAGCACAACGGCGACGTATTCGAGGATGGGTTCAGTACAAAATATTAAAGTTTTGTTGAAAAAACGAGTTTTTTATTGTTTTTGCAGGAAATCACGCTATTTGGGCCCCCCAAAGGGCTGAAACGATCGCGGATCGCGGTCCACACGGAAGGTGCGGCCGGTAAGTACTTGATTATGTGAAAATAAACTTAGTTTATGGCAGGAATTTTAAGCAAATTTACACTATTGTTTTATTAATTGACGAAAACTTCAATTAGCTGTTTTGACCACTTCCCATGAAGAGAAATGGATTGTGACAGCTGAAACGATGTGCCGTAGCCTAATCACGACGGATAGCGTCGAAAACCGCGAGGAAATCGCACAATTCGTTTTCAAGATTTCGTACTGTATGGAGAACGGTGTATCGCTTAGGTAGATTTTACGTGTCAAGTACCTAAGCAAAAATTTTTTCCGTTTTTCAGAGCTAGACCGGCGAGTGGGGTGTCAAAACACGCGTCTGCGCGCGGGCAGCACAACGGCGACGTATTCGAGGATGGGTTCAGTACAAAATATTAAAGTTTTGTTGAAAAAACGAGTTTTTTATTGTTTTTGCAGGAAATCACGCTATTTGGGCCCCCCAAAGGGCTGAAACGATCGCGGATCGCGGTCCACACGGAAGGTGCGGCCGGTAAGTACTTGATTATGTGAAAATAAACTTAGTTTATGGCAGGAATTTTAAGCAAATTTACACTATTGTTTTATTAATTGACGAAAACTTCAATTAGCTGTTTTGACCACTTCCCATGAAGAGAAATGGATTGTGACAGCTGAAACGATGTGCCGTAGCCTAATCACGACGGATAGCGTCGAAAACCGCGAGGAAATCGCACAATTCGTTTTCAAGATTTCGTACTGTATGGAGAACGGTGTATCGCTTAGGTAGATTTTACGTGTCAAGTACCTAAGCAAAAATTTTTTCCGTTTTTCAGAGCTAGACCGGCGAGTGGGGTGTCAAAACACGCGTCTGCGCGCGGGCAGCACAACGGCGACGTATTCGAGGATGGGTTCAGTACAAAATATTAAAGTTTTGTTGAAAAAACGAGTTTTTTATTGTTTTTGCAGGAAATCACGCTATTTGGGCCCCCCAAAGGGCTGAAACGATCGCGGATCGCGGTCCACACGGAAGGTGCGGCCGGTAAGTACTTGATTATGTGAAAATAAACTTAGTTTATGGCAGGAATTTTAAGCAAATTTACACTATTGTTTTATTAATTGACGAAAACTTCAATTAGCTGTTTTGACCACTTCCCATGAAGAGAAATGGATTGTGACAGCTGAAACGATGTGCCGTAGCCTAATCACGACGGATAGCGTCGAAAACCGCGAGGAAATCGCACAATTCGTTTTCAAGATTTCGTACTGTATGGAGAACGGTGTATCGCTTAGGTAGATTTTACGTGTCAAGTACCTAAGCAAAAATTTTTTCCGTTTTTCAGAGCTAGACCGGCGAGTGGGGTGTCAAAACACGCGTCTGCGCGCGGGCAGCACAACGGCGACGTATTCGAGGATGGGTTCAGTACAAAATATTAAAGTTTTGTTGAAAAAACGAGTTTTTTATTGTTTTTGCAGGAAATCACGCTATTTGGGCCCCCCAAAGGGCTGAAACGATCGCGGATCGCGGTCCACACGGAAGGTGCGGCCGGTAAGTACTTGATTATGTGAAAATAAACTTAGTTTATGGCAGGAATTTTAAGCAAATTTACACTATTGTTTTATTAATTGACGAAAACTTCAATTAGCTGTTTTGACCACTTCCCATGAAGAGAAATGGATTGTGACAGCTGAAACGATGTGCCGTAGCCTAATCACGACGGATAGCGTCGAAAACCGCGAGGAAATCGCACAATTCGTTTTCAAGATTTCGTACTGTATGGAGAACGGTGTATCGCTTAGGTAGATTTTACGTGTCAAGTACCTAAGCAAAAATTTTTTCCGTTTTTCAGAGCTAGACCGGCGAGTGGGGTGTCAAAACACGCGTCTGCGCGCGGGCAGCACAACGGCGACGTATTCGAGGATGGGTTCAGTACAAAATATTAAAGTTTTGTTGAAAAAACGAGTTTTTTATTGTTTTTGCAGGAAATCACGCTATTTGGGCCCCCCAAAGGGCTGAAACGATCGCGGATCGCGGTCCACACGGAAGGTGCGGCCGGTAAGTACTTGATTATGTGAAAATAAACTTAGTTTATGGCAGGAATTTTAAGCAAATTTACACTATTGTTTTATTAATTGACGAAAACTTCAATTAGCTGTTTTGACCACTTCCCATGAAGAGAAATGGATTGTGACAGCTGAAACGATGTGCCGTAGCCTAATCACGACGGATAGCGTCGAAAACCGCGAGGAAATCGCACAATTCGTTTTCAAGATTTCGTACTGTATGGAGAACGGTGTATCGCTTAGGTAGATTTTACGTGTCAAGTACCTAAGCAAAAATTTTTTCCGTTTTTCAGAGCTAGACCGGCGAGTGGGGTGTCAAAACACGCGTCTGCGCGCGGGCAGCACAACGGCGACGTATTCGAGGATGGGTTCAGTACAAAATATTAAAGTTTTGTTGAAAAAACGAGTTTTTTATTGTTTTTGCAGGAAATCACGCTATTTGGGCCCCCCAAAGGGCTGAAACGATCGCGGATCGCGGTCCACACGGAAGGTGCGGCCGGTAAGTACTTGATTATGTGAAAATAAACTTAGTTTATGGCAGGAATTTTAAGCAAATTTACACTATTGTTTTATTAATTGACGAAAACTTCAATTAGCTGTTTTGACCACTTCCCATGAAGAGAAATGGATTGTGACAGCTGAAACGATGTGCCGTAGCCTAATCACGACGGATAGCGTCGAAAACCGCGAGGAAATCGCACAATTCGTTTTCAAGATTTCGTACTGTATGGAGAACGGTGTATCGCTTAGGTAGATTTTACGTGTCAAGTACCTAAGCAAAAATTTTTTCCGTTTTTCAGAGCTAGACCGGCGAGTGGGGTGTCAAAACACGCGTCTGCGCGCGGGCAGCACAACGGCGACGTATTCGAGGATGGGTTCAGTACAAAATATTAAAGTTTTGTTGAAAAAACGAGTTTTTTATTGTTTTTGCAGGAAATCACGCTATTTGGGCCCCCCAAAGGGCTGAAACGATCGCGGATCGCGGTCCACACGGAAGGTGCGGCCGGTAAGTACTTGATTATGTGAAAATAAACTTAGTTTATGGCAGGAATTTTAAGCAAATTTACACTATTGTTTTATTAATTGACGAAAACTTCAATTAGCTGTTTTGACCACTTCCCATGAAGAGAAATGGATTGTGACAGCTGAAACGATGTGCCGTAGCCTAATCACGACGGATAGCGTCGAAAACCGCGAGGAAATCGCACAATTCGTTTTCAAGATTTCGTACTGTATGGAGAACGGTGTATCGCTTAGGTAGATTTTACGTGTCAAGTACCTAAGCAAAAATTTTTTCCGTTTTTCAGAGCTAGACCGGCGAGTGGGGTGTCAAAACACGCGTCTGCGCGCGGGCAGCACAACGGCGACGTATTCGAGGATGGGTTCAGTACAAAATATTAAAGTTTTGTTGAAAAAACGAGTTTTTTATTGTTTTTGCAGGAAATCACGCTATTTGGGCCCCCCAAAGGGCTGAAACGATCGCGGATCGCGGTCCACACGGAAGGTGCGGCCGGTAAGTACTTGATTATGTGAAAATAAACTTAGTTTATGGCAGGAATTTTAAGCAAATTTACACTATTGTTTTATTAATTGACGAAAACTTCAATTAGCTGTTTTGACCACTTCCCATGAAGAGAAATGGATTGTGACAGCTGAAACGATGTGCCGTAGCCTAATCACGACGGATAGCGTCGAAAACCGCGAGGAAATCGCACAATTCGTTTTCAAGATTTCGTACTGTATGGAGAACGGTGTATCGCTTAGGTAGATTTTACGTGTCAAGTACCTAAGCAAAAATTTTTTCCGTTTTTCAGAGCTAGACCGGCGAGTGGGGTGTCAAAACACGCGTCTGCGCGCGGGCAGCACAACGGCGACGTATTCGAGGATGGGTTCAGTACAAAATATTAAAGTTTTGTTGAAAAAACGAGTTTTTTATTGTTTTTGCAGGAAATCACGCTATTTGGGCCCCCCAAAGGGCTGAAACGATCGCGGATCGCGGTCCACACGGAAGGTGCGGCCGGTAAGTACTTGATTATGTGAAAATAAACTTAGTTTATGGCAGGAATTTTAAGCAAATTTACACTATTGTTTTATTAATTGACGAAAACTTCAATTAGCTGTTTTGACCACTTCCCATGAAGAGAAATGGATTGTGACAGCTGAAACGATGTGCCGTAGCCTAATCACGACGGATAGCGTCGAAAACCGCGAGGAAATCGCACAATTCGTTTTCAAGATTTCGTACTGTATGGAGAACGGTGTATCGCTTAGGTAGATTTTACGTGTCAAGTACCTAAGCAAAAATTTTTTCCGTTTTTCAGAGCTAGACCGGCGAGTGGGGTGTCAAAACACGCGTCTGCGCGCGGGCAGCACAACGGCGACGTATTCGAGGATGGGTTCAGTACAAAATATTAAAGTTTTGTTGAAAAAACGAGTTTTTTATTGTTTTTGCAGGAAATCACGCTATTTGGGCCCCCCAAAGGGCTGAAACGATCGCGGATCGCGGTCCACACGGAAGGTGCGGCCGGTAAGTACTTGATTATGTGAAAATAAACTTAGTTTATGGCAGGAATTTTAAGCAAATTTACACTATTGTTTTATTAATTGACGAAAACTTCAATTAGCTGTTTTGACCACTTCCCATGAAGAGAAATGGATTGTGACAGCTGAAACGATGTGCCGTAGCCTAATCACGACGGATAGCGTCGAAAACCGCGAGGAAATCGCACAATTCGTTTTCAAGATTTCGTACTGTATGGAGAACGGTGTATCGCTTAGGTAGATTTTACGTGTCAAGTACCTAAGCAAAAATTTTTTCCGTTTTTCAGAGCTAGACCGGCGAGTGGGGTGTCAAAACACGCGTCTGCGCGCGGGCAGCACAACGGCGACGTATTCGAGGATGGGTTCAGTACAAAATATTAAAGTTTTGTTGAAAAAACGAGTTTTTTATTGTTTTTGCAGGAAATCACGCTATTTGGGCCCCCCAAAGGGCTGAAACGATCGCGGATCGCGGTCCACACGGAAGGTGCGGCCGGTAAGTACTTGATTATGTGAAAATAAACTTAGTTTATGGCAGGAATTTTAAGCAAATTTACACTATTGTTTTATTAATTGACGAAAACTTCAATTAGCTGTTTTGACCACTTCCCATGAAGAGAAATGGATTGTGACAGCTGAAACGATGTGCCGTAGCCTAATCACGACGGATAGCGTCGAAAACCGCGAGGAAATCGCACAATTCGTTTTCAAGATTTCGTACTGTATGGAGAACGGTGTATCGCTTAGGTAGATTTTACGTGTCAAGTACCTAAGCAAAAATTTTTTCCGTTTTTCAGAGCTAGACCGGCGAGTGGGGTGTCAAAACACGCGTCTGCGCGCGGGCAGCACAACGGCGACGTATTCGAGGATGGGTTCAGTACAAAATATTAAAGTTTTGTTGAAAAAACGAGTTTTTTATTGTTTTTGCAGGAAATCACGCTATTTGGGCCCCCCAAAGGGCTGAAACGATCGCGGATCGCGGTCCACACGGAAGGTGCGGCCGGTAAGTACTTGATTATGTGAAAATAAACTTAGTTTATGGCAGGAATTTTAAGCAAATTTACACTATTGTTTTATTAATTGACGAAAACTTCAATTAGCTGTTTTGACCACTTCCCATGAAGAGAAATGGATTGTGACAGCTGAAACGATGTGCCGTAGCCTAATCACGACGGATAGCGTCGAAAACCGCGAGGAAATCGCACAATTCGTTTTCAAGATTTCGTACTGTATGGAGAACGGTGTATCGCTTAGGTAGATTTTACGTGTCAAGTACCTAAGCAAAAATTTTTTCCGTTTTTCAGAGCTAGACCGGCGAGTGGGGTGTCAAAACACGCGTCTGCGCGCGGGCAGCACAACGGCGACGTATTCGAGGATGGGTTCAGTACAAAATATTAAAGTTTTGTTGAAAAAACGAGTTTTTTATTGTTTTTGCAGGAAATCACGCTATTTGGGCCCCCCAAAGGGCTGAAACGATCGCGGATCGCGGTCCACACGGAAGGTGCGGCCGGTAAGTACTTGATTATGTGAAAATAAACTTAGTTTATGGCAGGAATTTTAAGCAAATTTACACTATTGTTTTATTAATTGACGAAAACTTCAATTAGCTGTTTTGACCACTTCCCATGAAGAGAAATGGATTGTGACAGCTGAAACGATGTGCCGTAGCCTAATCACGACGGATAGCGTCGAAAACCGCGAGGAAATCGCACAATTCGTTTTCAAGATTTCGTACTGTATGGAGAACGGTGTATCGCTTAGGTAGATTTTACGTGTCAAGTACCTAAGCAAAAATTTTTTCCGTTTTTCAGAGCTAGACCGGCGAGTGGGGTGTCAAAACACGCGTCTGCGCGCGGGCAGCACAACGGCGACGTATTCGAGGATGGGTTCAGTACAAAATATTAAAGTTTTGTTGAAAAAACGAGTTTTTTATTGTTTTTGCAGGAAATCACGCTATTTGGGCCCCCCAAAGGGCTGAAACGATCGCGGATCGCGGTCCACACGGAAGGTGCGGCCGGTAAGTACTTGATTATGTGAAAATAAACTTAGTTTATGGCAGGAATTTTAAGCAAATTTACACTATTGTTTTATTAATTGACGAAAACTTCAATTAGCTGTTTTGACCACTTCCCATGAAGAGAAATGGATTGTGACAGCTGAAACGATGTGCCGTAGCCTAATCACGACGGATAGCGTCGAAAACCGCGAGGAAATCGCACAATTCGTTTTCAAGATTTCGTACTGTATGGAGAACGGTGTATCGCTTAGGTAGATTTTACGTGTCAAGTACCTAAGCAAAAATTTTTTCCGTTTTTCAGAGCTAGACCGGCGAGTGGGGTGTCAAAACACGCGTCTGCGCGCGGGCAGCACAACGGCGACGTATTCGAGGATGGGTTCAGTACAAAATATTAAAGTTTTGTTGAAAAAACGAGTTTTTTATTGTTTTTGCAGGAAATCACGCTATTTGGGCCCCCCAAAGGGCTGAAACGATCGCGGATCGCGGTCCACACGGAAGGTGCGGCCGGTAAGTACTTGATTATGTGAAAATAAACTTAGTTTATGGCAGGAATTTTAAGCAAATTTACACTATTGTTTTATTAATTGACGAAAACTTCAATTAGCTGTTTTGACCACTTCCCATGAAGAGAAATGGATTGTGACAGCTGAAACGATGTGCCGTAGCCTAATCACGACGGATAGCGTCGAAAACCGCGAGGAAATCGCACAATTCGTTTTCAAGATTTCGTACTGTATGGAGAACGGTGTATCGCTTAGGTAGATTTTACGTGTCAAGTACCTAAGCAAAAATTTTTTCCGTTTTTCAGAGCTAGACCGGCGAGTGGGGTGTCAAAACACGCGTCTGCGCGCGGGCAGCACAACGGCGACGTATTCGAGGATGGGTTCAGTACAAAATATTAAAGTTTTGTTGAAAAAACGAGTTTTTTATTGTTTTTGCAGGAAATCACGCTATTTGGGCCCCCCAAAGGGCTGAAACGATCGCGGATCGCGGTCCACACGGAAGGTGCGGCCGGTAAGTACTTGATTATGTGAAAATAAACTTAGTTTATGGCAGGAATTTTAAGCAAATTTACACTATTGTTTTATTAATTGACGAAAACTTCAATTAGCTGTTTTGACCACTTCCCATGAAGAGAAATGGATTGTGACAGCTGAAACGATGTGCCGTAGCCTAATCACGACGGATAGCGTCGAAAACCGCGAGGAAATCGCACAATTCGTTTTCAAGATTTCGTACTGTATGGAGAACGGTGTATCGCTTAGGTAGATTTTACGTGTCAAGTACCTAAGCAAAAATTTTTTCCGTTTTTCAGAGCTAGACCGGCGAGTGGGGTGTCAAAACACGCGTCTGCGCGCGGGCAGCACAACGGCGACGTATTCGAGGATGGGTTCAGTACAAAATATTAAAGTTTTGTTGAAAAAACGAGTTTTTTATTGTTTTTGCAGGAAATCACGCTATTTGGGCCCCCCAAAGGGCTGAAACGATCGCGGATCGCGGTCCACACGGAAGGTGCGGCCGGTAAGTACTTGATTATGTGAAAATAAACTTAGTTTATGGCAGGAATTTTAAGCAAATTTACACTATTGTTTTATTAATTGACGAAAACTTCAATTAGCTGTTTTGACCACTTCCCATGAAGAGAAATGGATTGTGACAGCTGAAACGATGTGCCGTAGCCTAATCACGACGGATAGCGTCGAAAACCGCGAGGAAATCGCACAATTCGTTTTCAAGATTTCGTACTGTATGGAGAACGGTGTATCGCTTAGGTAGATTTTACGTGTCAAGTACCTAAGCAAAAATTTTTTCCGTTTTTCAGAGCTAGACCGGCGAGTGGGGTGTCAAAACACGCGTCTGCGCGCGGGCAGCACAACGGCGACGTATTCGAGGATGGGTTCAGTACAAAATATTAAAGTTTTGTTGAAAAAACGAGTTTTTTATTGTTTTTGCAGGAAATCACGCTATTTGGGCCCCCCAAAGGGCTGAAACGATCGCGGATCGCGGTCCACACGGAAGGTGCGGCCGGTAAGTACTTGATTATGTGAAAATAAACTTAGTTTATGGCAGGAATTTTAAGCAAATTTACACTATTGTTTTATTAATTGACGAAAACTTCAATTAGCTGTTTTGACCACTTCCCATGAAGAGAAATGGATTGTGACAGCTGAAACGATGTGCCGTAGCCTAATCACGACGGATAGCGTCGAAAACCGCGAGGAAATCGCACAATTCGTTTTCAAGATTTCGTACTGTATGGAGAACGGTGTATCGCTTAGGTAGATTTTACGTGTCAAGTACCTAAGCAAAAATTTTTTCCGTTTTTCAGAGCTAGACCGGCGAGTGGGGTGTCAAAACACGCGTCTGCGCGCGGGCAGCACAACGGCGACGTATTCGAGGATGGGTTCAGTACAAAATATTAAAGTTTTGTTGAAAAAACGAGTTTTTTATTGTTTTTGCAGGAAATCACGCTATTTGGGCCCCCCAAAGGGCTGAAACGATCGCGGATCGCGGTCCACACGGAAGGTGCGGCCGGTAAGTACTTGATTATGTGAAAATAAACTTAGTTTATGGCAGGAATTTTAAGCAAATTTACACTATTGTTTTATTAATTGACGAAAACTTCAATTAGCTGTTTTGACCACTTCCCATGAAGAGAAATGGATTGTGACAGCTGAAACGATGTGCCGTAGCCTAATCACGACGGATAGCGTCGAAAACCGCGAGGAAATCGCACAATTCGTTTTCAAGATTTCGTACTGTATGGAGAACGGTGTATCGCTTAGGTAGATTTTACGTGTCAAGTACCTAAGCAAAAATTTTTTCCGTTTTTCAGAGCTAGACCGGCGAGTGGGGTGTCAAAACACGCGTCTGCGCGCGGGCAGCACAACGGCGACGTATTCGAGGATGGGTTCAGTACAAAATATTAAAGTTTTGTTGAAAAAACGAGTTTTTTATTGTTTTTGCAGGAAATCACGCTATTTGGGCCCCCCAAAGGGCTGAAACGATCGCGGATCGCGGTCCACACGGAAGGTGCGGCCGGTAAGTACTTGATTATGTGAAAATAAACTTAGTTTATGGCAGGAATTTTAAGCAAATTTACACTATTGTTTTATTAATTGACGAAAACTTCAATTAGCTGTTTTGACCACTTCCCATGAAGAGAAATGGATTGTGACAGCTGAAACGATGTGCCGTAGCCTAATCACGACGGATAGCGTCGAAAACCGCGAGGAAATCGCACAATTCGTTTTCAAGATTTCGTACTGTATGGAGAACGGTGTATCGCTTAGGTAGATTTTACGTGTCAAGTACCTAAGCAAAAATTTTTTCCGTTTTTCAGAGCTAGACCGGCGAGTGGGGTGTCAAAACACGCGTCTGCGCGCGGGCAGCACAACGGCGACGTATTCGAGGATGGGTTCAGTACAAAATATTAAAGTTTTGTTGAAAAAACGAGTTTTTTATTGTTTTTGCAGGAAATCACGCTATTTGGGCCCCCCAAAGGGCTGAAACGATCGCGGATCGCGGTCCACACGGAAGGTGCGGCCGGTAAGTACTTGATTATGTGAAAATAAACTTAGTTTATGGCAGGAATTTTAAGCAAATTTACACTATTGTTTTATTAATTGACGAAAACTTCAATTAGCTGTTTTGACCACTTCCCATGAAGAGAAATGGATTGTGACAGCTGAAACGATGTGCCGTAGCCTAATCACGACGGATAGCGTCGAAAACCGCGAGGAAATCGCACAATTCGTTTTCAAGATTTCGTACTGTATGGAGAACGGTGTATCGCTTAGGTAGATTTTACGTGTCAAGTACCTAAGCAAAAATTTTTTCCGTTTTTCAGAGCTAGACCGGCGAGTGGGGTGTCAAAACACGCGTCTGCGCGCGGGCAGCACAACGGCGACGTATTCGAGGATGGGTTCAGTACAAAATATTAAAGTTTTGTTGAAAAAACGAGTTTTTTATTGTTTTTGCAGGAAATCACGCTATTTGGGCCCCCCAAAGGGCTGAAACGATCGCGGATCGCGGTCCACACGGAAGGTGCGGCCGGTAAGTACTTGATTATGTGAAAATAAACTTAGTTTATGGCAGGAATTTTAAGCAAATTTACACTATTGTTTTATTAATTGACGAAAACTTCAATTAGCTGTTTTGACCACTTCCCATGAAGAGAAATGGATTGTGACAGCTGAAACGATGTGCCGTAGCCTAATCACGACGGATAGCGTCGAAAACCGCGAGGAAATCGCACAATTCGTTTTCAAGATTTCGTACTGTATGGAGAACGGTGTATCGCTTAGGTAGATTTTACGTGTCAAGTACCTAAGCAAAAATTTTTTCCGTTTTTCAGAGCTAGACCGGCGAGTGGGGTGTCAAAACACGCGTCTGCGCGCGGGCAGCACAACGGCGACGTATTCGAGGATGGGTTCAGTACAAAATATTAAAGTTTTGTTGAAAAAACGAGTTTTTTATTGTTTTTGCAGGAAATCACGCTATTTGGGCCCCCCAAAGGGCTGAAACGATCGCGGATCGCGGTCCACACGGAAGGTGCGGCCGGTAAGTACTTGATTATGTGAAAATAAACTTAGTTTATGGCAGGAATTTTAAGCAAATTTACACTATTGTTTTATTAATTGACGAAAACTTCAATTAGCTGTTTTGACCACTTCCCATGAAGAGAAATGGATTGTGACAGCTGAAACGATGTGCCGTAGCCTAATCACGACGGATAGCGTCGAAAACCGCGAGGAAATCGCACAATTCGTTTTCAAGATTTCGTACTGTATGGAGAACGGTGTATCGCTTAGGTAGATTTTACGTGTCAAGTACCTAAGCAAAAATTTTTTCCGTTTTTCAGAGCTAGACCGGCGAGTGGGGTGTCAAAACACGCGTCTGCGCGCGGGCAGCACAACGGCGACGTATTCGAGGATGGGTTCAGTACAAAATATTAAAGTTTTGTTGAAAAAACGAGTTTTTTATTGTTTTTGCAGGAAATCACGCTATTTGGGCCCCCCAAAGGGCTGAAACGATCGCGGATCGCGGTCCACACGGAAGGTGCGGCCGGTAAGTACTTGATTATGTGAAAATAAACTTAGTTTATGGCAGGAATTTTAAGCAAATTTACACTATTGTTTTATTAATTGACGAAAACTTCAATTAGCTGTTTTGACCACTTCCCATGAAGAGAAATGGATTGTGACAGCTGAAACGATGTGCCGTAGCCTAATCACGACGGATAGCGTCGAAAACCGCGAGGAAATCGCACAATTCGTTTTCAAGATTTCGTACTGTATGGAGAACGGTGTACTTATCGCTTAGGTAGATTTTACGTGTCAAGTACCTAAGCAAAAATTTTTTCCGTTTTTCAGAGCTAGACCGGCGAGTGGGGTGTCAAAACACGCGTCTGCGCGCGGGCAGCACAACGGCGACGTATTCGAGGATGGGTTCAGTACAAAATATTAAAGTTTTGTTGAAAAAACGAGTTTTTTATTGTTTTTGCAGGAAATCACGCTATTTGGGCCCCCCAAAGGGCTGAAACGATCGCGGATCGCGGTCCACACGGAAGGTGCGGCCGGTAAGTACTTGATTATGTGAAAATAAACTTAGTTTATGGCAGGAATTTTAAGCAAATTTACACTATTGTTTTATTAATTGACGAAAACTTCAATTAGCTGTTTTGACCACTTCCCATGAAGAGAAATGGATTGTGACAGCTGAAACGATGTGCCGTAGCCTAATCACGACGGATAGCGTCGAAAACCGCGAGGAAATCGCACAATTCGTTTTCAAGATTTCGTACTGTATGGAGAACGGTGTATCGCTTAGGTAGATTTTACGTGTCAAGTACCTAAGCAAAAATTTTTTCCGTTTTTCAGAGCTAGACCGGCGAGTGGGGTGTCAAAACACGCGTCTGCGCGCGGGCAGCACAACGGCGACGTATTCGAGGATGGGTTCAGTACAAAATATTAAAGTTTTGTTGAAAAAACGAGTTTTTTATTGTTTTTGCAGGAAATCACGCTATTTGGGCCCCCCAAAGGGCTGAAACGATCGCGGATCGCGGTCCACACGGAAGGTGCGGCCGGTAAGTACTTGATTATGTGAAAATAAACTTAGTTTATGGCAGGAATTTTAAGCAAATTTACACTATTGTTTTATTAATTGACGAAAACTTCAATTAGCTGTTTTGACCACTTCCCATGAAGAGAAATGGATTGTGACAGCTGAAACGATGTGCCGTAGCCTAATCACGACGGATAGCGTCGAAAACCGCGAGGAAATCGCACAATTCGTTTTCAAGATTTCGTACTGTATGGAGAACGGTGTATCGCTTAGGTAGATTTTACGTGTCAAGTACCTAAGCAAAAATTTTTTCCGTTTTTCAGAGCTAGACCGGCGAGTGGGGTGTCAAAACACGCGTCTGCGCGCGGGCAGCACAACGGCGACGTATTCGAGGATGGGTTCAGTACAAAATATTAAAGTTTTGTTGAAAAAACGAGTTTTTTATTGTTTTTGCAGGAAATCACGCTATTTGGGCCCCCCAAAGGGCTGAAACGATCGCGGATCGCGGTCCACACGGAAGGTGCGGCCGGTAAGTACTTGATTATGTGAAAATAAACTTAGTTTATGGCAGGAATTTTAAGCAAATTTACACTATTGTTTTATTAATTGACGAAAACTTCAATTAGCTGTTTTGACCACTTCCCATGAAGAGAAATGGATTGTGACAGCTGAAACGATGTGCCGTAGCCTAATCACGACGGATAGCGTCGAAAACCGCGAGGAAATCGCACAATTCGTTTTCAAGATTTCGTACTGTATGGAGAACGGTGTATCGCTTAGGTAGATTTTACGTGTCAAGTACCTAAGCAAAAATTTTTTCCGTTTTTCAGAGCTAGACCGGCGAGTGGGGTGTCAAAACACGCGTCTGCGCGCGGGCAGCACAACGGCGACGTATTCGAGGATGGGTTCAGTACAAAATATTAAAGTTTTGTTGAAAAAACGAGTTTTTTATTGTTTTTGCAGGAAATCACGCTATTTGGGCCCCCCAAAGGGCTGAAACGATCGCGGATCGCGGTCCACACGGAAGGTGCGGCCGGTAAGTACTTGATTATGTGAAAATAAACTTAGTTTATGGCAGGAATTTTAAGCAAATTTACACTATTGTTTTATTAATTGACGAAAACTTCAATTAGCTGTTTTGACCACTTCCCATGAAGAGAAATGGATTGTGACAGCTGAAACGATGTGCCGTAGCCTAATCACGACGGATAGCGTCGAAAACCGCGAGGAAATCGCACAATTCGTTTTCAAGATTTCGTACTGTATGGAGAACGGTGTATCGCTTAGGTAGATTTTACGTGTCAAGTACCTAAGCAAAAATTTTTTCCGTTTTTCAGAGCTAGACCGGCGAGTGGGGTGTCAAAACACGCGTCTGCGCGCGGGCAGCACAACGGCGACGTATTCGAGGATGGGTTCAGTACAAAATATTAAAGTTTTGTTGAAAAAACGAGTTTTTTATTGTTTTTGCAGGAAATCACGCTATTTGGGCCCCCCAAAGGGCTGAAACGATCGCGGATCGCGGTCCACACGGAAGGTGCGGCCGGTAAGTACTTGATTATGTGAAAATAAACTTAGTTTATGGCAGGAATTTTAAGCAAATTTACACTATTGTTTTATTAATTGACGAAAACTTCAATTAGCTGTTTTGACCACTTCCCATGAAGAGAAATGGATTGTGACAGCTGAAACGATGTGCCGTAGCCTAATCACGACGGATAGCGTCGAAAACCGCGAGGAAATCGCACAATTCGTTTTCAAGATTTCGTACTGTATGGAGAACGGTGTATCGCTTAGGTAGATTTTACGTGTCAAGTACCTAAGCAAAAATTTTTTCCGTTTTTCAGAGCTAGACCGGCGAGTGGGGTGTCAAAACACGCGTCTGCGCGCGGGCAGCACAACGGCGACGTATTCGAGGATGGGTTCAGTACAAAATATTAAAGTTTTGTTGAAAAAACGAGTTTTTTATTGTTTTTGCAGGAAATCACGCTATTTGGGCCCCCCAAAGGGCTGAAACGATCGCGGATCGCGGTCCACACGGAAGGTGCGGCCGGTAAGTACTTGATTATGTGAAAATAAACTTAGTTTATGGCAGGAATTTTAAGCAAATTTACACTATTGTTTTATTAATTGACGAAAACTTCAATTAGCTGTTTTGACCACTTCCCATGAAGAGAAATGGATTGTGACAGCTGAAACGATGTGCCGTAGCCTAATCACGACGGATAGCGTCGAAAACCGCGAGGAAATCGCACAATTCGTTTTCAAGATTTCGTACTGTATGGAGAACGGTGTATCGCTTAGGTAGATTTTACGTGTCAAGTACCTAAGCAAAAATTTTTTCCGTTTTTCAGAGCTAGACCGGCGAGTGGGGTGTCAAAACACGCGTCTGCGCGCGGGCAGCACAACGGCGACGTATTCGAGGATGGGTTCAGTACAAAATATTAAAGTTTTGTTGAAAAAACGAGTTTTTTATTGTTTTTGCAGGAAATCACGCTATTTGGGCCCCCCAAAGGGCTGAAACGATCGCGGATCGCGGTCCACACGGAAGGTGCGGCCGGTAAGTACTTGATTATGTGAAAATAAACTTAGTTTATGGCAGGAATTTTAAGCAAATTTACACTATTGTTTTATTAATTGACGAAAACTTCAATTAGCTGTTTTGACCACTTCCCATGAAGAGAAATGGATTGTGACAGCTGAAACGATGTGCCGTAGCCTAATCACGACGGATAGCGTCGAAAACCGCGAGGAAATCGCACAATTCGTTTTCAAGATTTCGTACTGTATGGAGAACGGTGTATCGCTTAGGTAGATTTTACGTGTCAAGTACCTAAGCAAAAATTTTTTCCGTTTTTCAGAGCTAGACCGGCGAGTGGGGTGTCAAAACACGCGTCTGCGCGCGGGCAGCACAACGGCGACGTATTCGAGGATGGGTTCAGTACAAAATATTAAAGTTTTGTTGAAAAAACGAGTTTTTTATTGTTTTTGCAGGAAATCACGCTATTTGGGCCCCCCAAAGGGCTGAAACGATCGCGGATCGCGGTCCACACGGAAGGTGCGGCCGGTAAGTACTTGATTATGTGAAAATAAACTTAGTTTATGGCAGGAATTTTAAGCAAATTTACACTATTGTTTTATTAATTGACGAAAACTTCAATTAGCTGTTTTGACCACTTCCCATGAAGAGAAATGGATTGTGACAGCTGAAACGATGTGCCGTAGCCTAATCACGACGGATAGCGTCGAAAACCGCGAGGAAATCGCACAATTCGTTTTCAAGATTTCGTACTGTATGGAGAACGGTGTATCGCTTAGGTAGATTTTACGTGTCAAGTACCTAAGCAAAAATTTTTTCCGTTTTTCAGAGCTAGACCGGCGAGTGGGGTGTCAAAACACGCGTCTGCGCGCGGGCAGCACAACGGCGACGTATTCGAGGATGGGTTCAGTACAAAATATTAAAGTTTTGTTGAAAAAACGAGTTTTTTATTGTTTTTGCAGGAAATCACGCTATTTGGGCCCCCCAAAGGGCTGAAACGATCGCGGATCGC
This sequence comes from Aporophyla nigra, assembly GCA_947507805.1. Lineage (NCBI taxonomy): Eukaryota > Metazoa > Arthropoda > Insecta > Lepidoptera > Noctuidae > Aporophyla > Aporophyla nigra. The sequence continues at coordinate 139,690 of CANNRW010000018.1, forward strand.
GGTCCACACGGAAGGTGCGGCCGGTAAGTACTTGATTATGTGAAAATAAACTTAGTTTATGGCAGGAATTTTAAGCAAATTTACACTATTGCTTTATTAATTGACGAAAACTTCAATTAGCTGTTTTGACCACTTCCCATGAAGAGAAATGGATTGTGACAGCTGAAACGATGTGCCGTAGCCTAATCACGACGGATAGCGTCGAAAACCGCGAGGAAATCGCACAATTCGTTTTCAAGATTTCGTACTGTATGGAGAACGGTGTATCGCTTAGGTAGATTTTACGTGTCAAGTACCTAAGCAAAATTTTTTTCCGTTTTTCAGAGCTAGACCGGCGAGTGGGGTGTCAAAACACGCGTCTGCGCGCGGGCAGCACAACGGCGACGTATTCGAGGATGGGTTCAGTACAAAATATTAAAGTTTTGTTGAAAAAACGAGTTTTTTATTGTTTTTGCAGGAAATCACGCTATTTGGGCCCCCCAAAGGGCTGAAACGATCGCGGATCGCGGTCCACACGGAAGGTGCGGCCGGTAAGTACTTGATTATGTGAAAATAAACTTAGTTTATGGCAGGAATTTTAAGCAAATTTACACTATTGTTTTATTAATTGACGAAAACTTCAATTAGCTGTTTTGACCACTTCCCATGAAGAGAAATGGATTGTGACAGCTGAAACGATGTGCCGTAGCCTAATCACGACGGATAGCGTCGAAAACCGCGAGGAAATCGCACAATTCGTTTTCAAGATTTCGTACTGTATGGAGAACGGTGTATCGCTTAGGTAGATTTTACGTGTCAAGTACCTAAGCAAAATTTTTTTCCGTTTTTCAGAGCTAGACCGGCGAGTGGGGTGTCAAAACACGCGTCTGCGCGCGGGCAGCACAACGGCGACGTATTCGAGGATGGGTTCAGTACAAAATATTAAAGTTTTGTTGAAAAAACGAGTTTTTTATTGTTTTTGCAGGAAATCACGCTATTTGGGCCCCCCAAAGGGCTGAAACGATCGCGGATCGCGGTCCACACGGAAGGTGCGGCCGGTAAGTACTTGATTATGTGAAAATAAACTTAGTTTATGGCAGGAATTTTAAGCAAATTTACACTATTGTTTTATTAATTGACGAAAACTTCAATTAGCTGTTTTGACCACTTCCCATGAAGAGAAATGGATTGTGACAGCTGAAACGATGTGCCGTAGCCTAATCACGACGGATAGCGTCGAAAACCGCGAGGAAATCGCACAATTCGTTTTCAAGATTTCGTACTGTATGGAGAACGGTGTATCGCTTAGGTAGATTTTACGTGTCAAGTACCTAAGCAAAAATTTTTTCCGTTTTTCAGAGCTAGACCGGCGAGTGGGGTGTCAAAACACGCGTCTGCGCGCGGGCAGCACAACGGCGACGTATTCGAGGATGGGTTCAGTACAAAATATTAAAGTTTTGTTGAAAAAACGAGTTTTTTATTGTTTTTGCAGGAAATCACGCTATTTGGGCCCCCCAAAGGGCTGAAACGATCGCGGATCGCGGTCCACACGGAAGGTGCGGCCGGTAAGTACTTGATTATGTGAAAATAAACTTAGTTTATGGCAGGAATTTTAAGCAAATTTACACTATTGTTTTATTAATTGACGAAAACTTCAATTAGCTGTTTTGACCACTTCCCATGAAGAGAAATGGATTGTGACAGCTGAAACGATGTGCCGTAGCCTAATCACGACGGATAGCGTCGAAAACCGCGAGGAAATCGCACAATTCGTTTTCAAGATTTCGTACTGTATGGAGAACGGTGTATCGCTTAGGTAGATTTTACGTGTCAAGTACCTAAGCAAAAATTTTTTCCGTTTTTCAGAGCTAGACCGGCGAGTGGGGTGTCAAAACACGCGTCTGCGCGCGGGCAGCACAACGGCGACGTATTCGAGGATGGGTTCAGTACAAAATATTAAAGTTTTGTTGAAAAAACGAGTTTTTTATTGTTTTTGCAGGAAATCACGCTATTTGGGCCCCCCAAAGGGCTGAAACGATCGCGGATCGCGGTCCACACGGAAGGTGCGGCCGGTAAGTACTTGATTATGTGAAAATAAACTTAGTTTATGGCAGGAATTTTAAGCAAATTTACACTATTGTTTTATTAATTGACGAAAACTTCAATTAGCTGTTTTGACCACTTCCCATGAAGAGAAATGGATTGTGACAGCTGAAACGATGTGCCGTAGCCTAATCATGACGGATAGCGTCGAAAACCGCGAGGAAATCGCACAATTCGTTTTCAAGATTTCGTACTGTATGGAGAACGGTGTATCGCTTAGGTAGATTTTACGTGTCAAGTACCTAAGCAAAAATTTTTTCCGTTTTTCAGAGCTAGACCGGCGAGTGGGGTGTCAAAACACGCGTCTGCGCGCGGGCAGCACAACGGCGACGTATTCGAGGATGGGTTCAGTACAAAATATTAAAGTTTTGTTGAAAAAACGAGTTTTTTATTGTTTTTGCAGGAAATCACGCTATTTGGGCCCCCCAAAGGGCTGAAACGATCGCGGATCGCGGTCCACACGGAAGGTGCGGCCGGTAAGTACTTGATTATGTGAAAATAAACTTAGTTTATGGCAGGAATTTTAAGCAAATTTACACTATTGTTTTATTAATTGACGAAAACTTCAATTAGCTGTTTTGACCACTTCCCATGAAGAGAAATGGATTGTGACAGCTGAAACGATGTGCCGTAGCCTAATCACGACGGATAGCGTCGAAAACCGCGAGGAAATCGCACAATTCGTTTTCAAGATTTCGTACTGTATGGAGAACGGTGTATCGCTTAGGTAGATTTTACGTGTCAAGTACCTAAGCAAAAATTTTTTCCGTTTTTCAGAGCTAGACCGGCGAGTGGGGTGTCAAAACACGCGTCTGCGCGCGGGCAGCACAACGGCGACGTATTCGAGGATGGGTTCAGTACAAAATATTAAAGTTTTGTTGAAAAAACGAGTTTTTTATTGTTTTTGCAGGAAATCACGCTATTTGGGCCCCCCAAAGGGCTGAAACGATCGCGGATCGCGGTCCACACGGAAGGTGCGGCCGGTAAGTACTTGATTATGTGAAAATAAACTTAGTTTATGGCAGGAATTTTAAGCAAATTTACACTATTGTTTTATTAATTGACGAAAACTTCAATTAGCTGTTTTGACCACTTCCCATGAAGAGAAATGGATTGTGACAGCTGAAACGATGTGCCGTAGCCTAATCACGACGGATAGCGTCGAAAACCGCGAGGAAATCGCACAATTCGTTTTCAAGATTTCGTACTGTATGGAGAACGGTGTATCGCTTAGGTAGATTTTACGTGTCAAGTACCTAAGCAAAAATTTTTTCCGTTTTTCAGAGCTAGACCGGCGAGTGGGGTGTCAAAACACGCGTCTGCGCGCGGGCAGCACAACGGCGACGTATTCGAGGATGGGTTCAGTACAAAATATTAAAGTTTTGTTGAAAAAACGAGTTTTTTATTGTTTATGCAGGAAATCACGCTATTTGGGCCCCCCAAAGGGCTGAAACGATCGCGGATCGCGGTCCACACGGAAGGTGCGGCCGGTAAGTACTTGATTATGTGAAAATAAACTTAGTTTATGGTAGGAATTTTAAGCAAATTTACACTATTGTTTTATTAATTGACGAAAACTTCAATTAGCTGTTTTGACCACTTCCCATGAAGAGAAATGGATTGTGACAGCTGAAACGATGTGCCGTAGCCTAATCACGACGGATAGCGTCGAAAACCGCGAGGAAATCGCACAATTCGTTTTCAAGATTTCGTACTGTATGGAGAACGGTGTATCGCTTAGGTAGATTTTACGTGTCAAGTACCTAAGCAAAAATTTTTTCCGTTTTTCAGAGCTAGACCGGCGAGTGGGGTGTCAAAACACGCGTCTGCGCGCGGGCAGCACAACGGCGACGTATTCGAGGATGGGTTCAGTACAAAATATTAAAGTTTTGTTGAAAAAACGAGTTTTTTATTGTTTTTGCAGGAAATCACGCTATTTGGGCCCCCCAAAGGGCTGAAACGATCGCGGATCGCGGTCCACACGGAAGGTGCGGCCGGTAAGTACTTGATTATGTGAAAATAAACTTAGTTTATGGCAGGAATTTTAAGCAAATTTACACTATTGTTTTATTAATTGACGAAAACTTCAATTAGCTGTTTTGACCACTTCCCATGAAGAGAAATGGATTGTGACAGCTGAAACGATGTGCCGTAGCCTAATCACGACGGATAGCGTCGAAAACCGCGAGGAAATCGCACAATTCGTTTTCAAGATTTCGTACTGTATGGAGAACGGTGTATCGCTTTTTTTTTTTTTTTTTTTTTTTTTTTTTTTTTTTTTTTTTTTTGGATGGGAAATCATCAAATGACTTCTCCCGCTCTGGGCGGAGCGGGAGGGCGTGTCAGACTTTTACTGACTAAAACCCACCCGTGTTCCTTCAGTTGCCCATGTGCCAGGGTCACGGTATCTCTTTTGAACAATCACGCGACCCCGGCAGGCATCGGTCCTAGCAGACCCCTTCAATAAAGCTGACATCTCTTTGAGGCGCGCGTGGAACACTACGCGCCGTCGACCCGAGCCTGGTCCTTACCGGGCGGCGAGCTACCCATTGCTCGCCACCCGCAAGCTCGCGCCTACGGTGGCCGGGAGTCCGCAATCGACTCCCGGCGCACGGTGTATCGCTTAGGTAGATTTTACGTGTCAAGTACCTAAGCAAAAATTTTTTCCGTTTTTCAGAGCTAGACCGGCGAGTGGGGTGTCAAAACACGCGTCTGCGCGCGGGCAGCACAACGGCGACGTATTCGAGGATGGGTTCAGTACAAAATATTAAAGTTTTGTTGAAAAAACGAGTTTTTTATTGTTTTTGCAGGAAATCACGCTATTTGGGCCCCCCAAAGGGCTGAAACGATCGCGGATCGCGGTCCACACGGAAGGTGCGGCCGGTAAGTACTTGATTATGTGAAAATAAACTTAGTTTATGGCAGGAATTTTAAGCAAATTTACACTATTGTTTTATTAATTGACGAAAACTTCAATTAGCTGTTTTGACCACTTCCCATGAAGAGAAATGGATTGTGACAGCTGAAACGATGTGCCGTAGCCTAATCACGACGGATAGCGTCGAAAACCGCGAGGAAATCGCACAATTCGTTTTCAAGATTTCGTACTGTATGGAGAACGGTGTATCGCTTAGGTAGATTTTACGTGTCAAGTACCTAAGCAAAAATTTTTTCCGTTTTTCAGAGCTAGACCGGCGAGTGGGGTGTCAAAACACGCGTCTGCGCGCGGGCAGCACAACGGCGACGTATTCGAGGATGGGTTCAGTACAAAATATTAAAGTTTTGTTGAAAAAACGAGTTTTTTATTGTTTTTGCAGGAAATCACGCTATTTGGGCCCCCCAAAGGGCTGAAACGATCGCGGATCGCGGTCCACACGGAAGGTGCGGCCGGTAAGTACTTGATTATGTGAAAATAAACTTAGTTTATGGCAGGAATTTTAAGCAAATTTACACTATTGCTTTATTAATTGACGAAAACTTCAATTAGCTGTTTTGACCACTTCCCATGAAGAGAAATGGATTGTGACAGCTGAAACGATGTGCCGTAGCCTAATCACGACGGATAGCGTCGAAAACCGCGAGGAAATCGCACAATTCGTTTTCAAGATTTCGTACTGTATGGAGAACGGTGTATCGCTTAGGTAGATTTTACGTGTCAAGTACCTAAGCAAAATTTTTTTCCGTTTTTCAGAGCTAGACCGGCGAGTGGGGTGTCAAAACACGCGTCTGCGCGCGGGCAGCACAACGGCGACGTATTCGAGGATGGGTTCAGTACAAAATATTAAAGTTTTGTTGAAAAAACGAGTTTTTTATTGTTTTTGCAGGAAATCACGCTATTTGGGCCCCCCAAAGGGCTGAAACGATCGCGGATCGCGGTCCACACGGAAGGTGCGGCCGGTAAGTACTTGATTATGTGAAAATAAACTTAGTTTATGGCAGGAATTTTAAGCAAATTTACACTATTGTTTTATTAATTGACGAAAACTTCAATTAGCTGTTTTGACCACTTCCCATGAAGAGAAATGGATTGTGACAGCTGAAACGATGTGCCGTAGCCTAATCACGACGGATAGCGTCGAAAACCGCGAGGAAATCGCACAATTCGTTTTCAAGATTTCGTACTGTATGGAGAACGGTGTATCGCTTAGGTAGATTTTACGTGTCAAGTACCTAAGCAAAAATTTTTTCCGTTTTTCAGAGCTAGACCGGCGAGTGGGGTGTCAAAACACGCGTCTGCGCGCGGGCAGCACAACGGCGACGTATTCGAGGATGGGTTCAGTACAAAATATTAAAGTTTTGTTGAAAAAACGAGTTTTTTATTGTTTTTGCAGGAAATCACGCTATTTGGGCCCCCCAAAGGGCTGAAACGATCGCGGATCGCGGTCCACACGGAAGGTGCGGCCGGTAAGTACTTGATTATGTGAAAATAAACTTAGTTTATGGCAGGAATTTTAAGCAAATTTACACTATTGTTTTATTAATTGACGAAAACTTCAATTAGCTGTTTTGACCACTTCCCATGAAGAGAAATGGATTGTGACAGCTGAAACGATGTGCCGTAGCCTAATCACGACGGATAGCGTCGAAAACCGCGAGGAAATCGCACAATTCGTTTTCAAGATTTCGTACTGTATGGAGAACGGTGTATCGCTTAGGTAGATTTTACGTGTCAAGTACCTAAGCAAAAATTTTTTCCGTTTTTCAGAGCTAGACCGGCGAGTGGGGTGTCAAAACACGCGTCTGCGCGCGGGCAGCACAACGGCGACGTATTCGAGGATGGGTTCAGTACAAAATATTAAAGTTTTGTTGAAAAAACGAGTTTTTTATTGTTTTTGCAGGAAATCACGCTATTTGGGCCCCCCAAAGGGCTGAAACGATCGCGGATCGCGGTCCACACGGAAGGTGCGGCCGGTAAGTACTTGATTATGTGAAAATAAACTTAGTTTATGGCAGGAATTTTAAGCAAATTTACACTATTGTTTTATTAATTGACGAAAACTTCAATTAGCTGTTTTGACCACTTCCCATGAAGAGAAATGGATTGTGACAGCTGAAACGATGTGCCGTAGCCTAATCACGACGGATAGCGTCGAAAACCGCGAGGAAATCGCACAATTCGTTTTCAAGATTTCGTACTGTATGGAGAACGGTGTATCGCTTAGGTAGATTTTACGTGTCAAGTACCTAAGCAAAAATTTTTTCCGTTTTTCAGAGCTAGACCGGCGAGTGGGGTGTCAAAACACGCGTCTGCGCGCGGGCAGCACAACGGCGACGTATTCGAGGATGGGTTCAGTACAAAATATTAAAGTTTTGTTGAAAAAACGAGTTTTTTATTGTTTTTGCAGGAAATCACGCTATTTGGGCCCCCCAAAGGGCTGAAACGATCGCGGATCGCGGTCCACACGGAAGGTGCGGCCGGTAAGTACTTGATTATGTGAAAATAAACTTAGTTTATGGCAGGAATTTTAAGCAAATTTACACTATTGTTTTATTAATTGACGAAAACTTCAATTAGCTGTTTTGACCACTTCCCATGAAGAGAAATGGATTGTGACAGCTGAAACGATGTGCCGTAGCCTAATCACGACGGATAGCGTCGAAAACCGCGAGGAAATCGCACAATTCGTTTTCAAGATTTCGTACTGTATGGAGAACGGTGTATCGCTTAGGTAGATTTTACGTGTCAAGTACCTAAGCAAAAATTTTTTCCGTTTTTCAGAGCTAGACCGGCGAGTGGGGTGTCAAAACACGCGTCTGCGCGCGGGCAGCACAACGGCGACGTATTCGAGGATGGGTTCAGTACAAAATATTAAAGTTTTGTTGAAAAAACGAGTTTTTTATTGTTTTTGCAGGAAATCACGCTATTTGGGCCCCCCAAAGGGCTGAAACGATCGCGGATCGCGGTCCACACGGAAGGTGCGGCCGGTAAGTACTTGATTATGTGAAAATAAACTTAGTTTATGGCAGGAATTTTAAGCAAATTTACACTATTGCTTTATTAATTGACGAAAACTTCAATTAGCTGTTTTGACCACTTCCCATGAAGAGAAATGGATTGTGACAGCTGAAACGATGTGCCGTAGCCTAATCACGACGGATAGCGTCGAAAACCGCGAGGAAATCGCACAATTCGTTTTCAAGATTTCGTACTGTATGGAGAACGGTGTATCGCTTAGGTAGATTTTACGTGTCAAGTACCTAAGCAAAATTTTTTTCCGTTTTTCAGAGCTAGACCGGCGAGTGGGGTGTCAAAACACGCGTCTGCGCGCGGGCAGCACAACGGCGACGTATTCGAGGATGGGTTCAGTACAAAATATTAAAGTTTTGTTGAAAAAACGAGTTTTTTATTGTTTTTGCAGGAAATCACGCTATTTGGGCCCCCCAAAGGGCTGAAACGATCGCGGATCGCGGTCCACACGGAAGGTGCGGCCGGTAAGTACTTGATTATGTGAAAATAAACTTAGTTTATGGCAGGAATTTTAAGCAAATTTACACTATTGTTTTATTAATTGACGAAAACTTCAATTAGCTGTTTTGACCACTTCCCATGAAGAGAAATGGATTGTGACAGCTGAAACGATGTGCCGTAGCCTAATCACGACGGATAGCGTCGAAAACCGCGAGGAAATCGCACAATTCGTTTTCAAGATTTCGTACTGTATGGAGAACGGTGTATCGCTTAGGTAGATTTTACGTGTCAAGTACCTAAGCAAAATTTTTTTCCGTTTTTCAGAGCTAGACCGGCGAGTGGGGTGTCAAAACACGCGTCTGCGCGCGGGCAGCACAACGGCGACGTATTCGAGGATGGGTTCAGTACAAAATATTAAAGTTTTGTTGAAAAAACGAGTTTTTTATTGTTTTTGCAGGAAATCACGCTATTTGGGCCCCCCAAAGGGCTGAAACGATCGCGGATCGCGGTCCACACGGAAGGTGCGGCCGGTAAGTACTTGATTATGTGAAAATAAACTTAGTTTATGGCAGGAATTTTAAGCAAATTTACACTATTGTTTTATTAATTGACGAAAACTTCAATTAGCTGTTTTGACCACTTCCCATGAAGAGAAATGGATTGTGACAGCTGAAACGATGTGCCGTAGCCTAATCACGACGGATAGCGTCGAAAACCGCGAGGAAATCGCACAATTCGTTTTCAAGATTTCGTACTGTATGGAGAACGGTGTATCGCTTAGGTAGATTTTACGTGTCAAGTACCTAAGCAAAAATTTTTTCCGTTTTTCAGAGCTAGACCGGCGAGTGGGGTGTCAAAACACGCGTCTGCGCGCGGGCAGCACAACGGCGACGTATTCGAGGATGGGTTCAGTACAAAATATTAAAGTTTTGTTGAAAAAACGAGTTTTTTATTGTTTTTGCAGGAAATCACGCTATTTGGGCCCCCCAAAGGGCTGAAACGATCGCGGATCGCGGTCCACACGGAAGGTGCGGCCGGTAAGTACTTGATTATGTGAAAATAAACTTAGTTTATGGCAGGAATTTTAAGCAAATTTACACTATTGTTTTATTAATTGACGAAAACTTCAATTAGCTGTTTTGACCACTTCCCATGAAGAGAAATGGATTGTGACAGCTGAAACGATGTGCCGTAGCCTAATCACGACGGATAGCGTCGAAAACCGCGAGGAAATCGCACAATTCGTTTTCAAGATTTCGTACTGTATGGAGAACGGTGTATCGCTTAGGTAGATTTTACGTGTCAAGTACCTAAGCAAAAATTTTTTCCGTTTTTCAGAGCTAGACCGGCGAGTGGGGTGTCAAAACACGCGTCTGCGCGCGGGCAGCACAACGGCGACGTATTCGAGGATGGGTTCAGTACAAAATATTAAAGTTTTGTTGAAAAAACGAGTTTTTTATTGTTTTTGCAGGAAATCACGCTATTTGGGCCCCCCAAAGGGCTGAAACGATCGCGGATCGCGGTCCACACGGAAGGTGCGGCCGGTAAGTACTTGATTATGTGAAAATAAACTTAGTTTATGGCAGGAATTTTAAGCAAATTTACACTATTGTTTTATTAATTGACGAAAACTTCAATTAGCTGTTTTGACCACTTCCCATGAAGAGAAATGGATTGTGACAGCTGAAACGATGTGCCGTAGCCTAATCATGACGGATAGCGTCGAAAACCGCGAGGAAATCGCACAATTCGTTTTCAAGATTTCGTACTGTATGGAGAACGGTGTATCGCTTAGGTAGATTTTACGTGTCAAGTACCTAAGCAAAAATTTTTTCCGTTTTTCAGAGCTAGACCGGCGAGTGGGGTGTCAAAACACGCGTCTGCGCGCGGGCAGCACAACGGCGACGTATTCGAGGATGGGTTCAGTACAAAATATTAAAGTTTTGTTGAAAAAACGAGTTTTTTATTGTTTTTGCAGGAAATCACGCTATTTGGGCCCCCCAAAGGGCTGAAACGATCGCGGATCGCGGTCCACACGGAAGGTGCGGCCGGTAAGTACTTGATTATGTGAAAATAAACTTAGTTTATGGCAGGAATTTTAAGCAAATTTACACTATTGTTTTATTAATTGACGAAAACTTCAATTAGCTGTTTTGACCACTTCCCATGAAGAGAAATGGATTGTGACAGCTGAAACGATGTGCCGTAGCCTAATCACGACGGATAGCGTCGAAAACCGCGAGGAAATCGCACAATTCGTTTTCAAGATTTCGTACTGTATGGAGAACGGTGTATCGCTTTTTTTTTTTTTTTTTTTTTTTTTTTTTTTTTTTTTTTTTTTTTTTTTTTTTTTTTTTGGATGGGAAATCATCAAATGACTTCTCCCGCTCTGGGCGGAGCGGGAGGGCGTGTCAGACTTTTACTGACTAAAACCCACCCGTGTTCCTTCAGTTGCCCATGTGCCAGGGTCACGGTATCTCTTTTGAACAATCACGCGACCCCGGCAGGCATCGGTCCTAGCAGACCCCTTCAATAAAGCTGACATCTCTTTGAGGCGCGCGTGGAACACTACGCGCCGTCGACCCGAGCCTGGTCCTTACCGGGCGGCGAGCTACCCATTGCTCGCCACCCGCAAGCTCGCGCCTACGGTGGCCGGGAGTCCGCAATCGACTCCCGGCGCACGGTGTATCGCTTAGGTAGATTTTACGTGTCAAGTACCTAAGCAAAAATTTTTTCCGTTTTTCAGAGCTAGACCGGCGAGTGGGGTGTCAAAACACGCGTCTGCGCGCGGGCAGCACAACGGCGACGTATTCGAGGATGGGTTCAGTACAAAATATTAAAGTTTTGTTGAAAAAACGAGTTTTTTATTGTTTTTGCAGGAAATCACGCTATTTGGGCCCCCCAAAGGGCTGAAACGATCGCGGATCGCGGTCCACACGGAAGGTGCGGCCGGTAAGTACTTGATTATGTGAAAATAAACTTAGTTTATGGCAGGAATTTTAAGCAAATTTACACTATTGTTTTATTAATTGACGAAAACTTCAATTAGCTGTTTTGACCACTTCCCATGAAGAGAAATGGATTGTGACAGCTGAAACGATGTGCCGTAGCCTAATCACGACGGATAGCGTCGAAAACCGCGAGGAAATCGCACAATTCGTTTTCAAGATTTCGTACTGTATGGAGAACGGTGTATCGCTTAGGTAGATTTTACGTGTCAAGTACCTAAGCAAAAATTTTTTCCGTTTTTCAGAGCTAGACCGGCGAGTGGGGTGTCAAAACACGCGTCTGCGCGCGGGCAGCACAACGGCGACGTATTCGAGGATGGGTTCAGTACAAAATATTAAAGTTTTGTTGAAAAAACGAGTTTTTTATTGTTTTTGCAGGAAATCACGCTATTTGGGCCCCCCAAAGGGCTGAAACGATCGCGGATCGCGGTCCACACGGAAGGTGCGGCCGGTAAGTACTTGATTATGTGAAAATAAACTTAGTTTATGGCAGGAATTTTAAGCAAATTTACACTATTGCTTTATTAATTGACGAAAACTTCAATTAGCTGTTTTGACCACTTCCCATGAAGAGAAATGGATTGTGACAGCTGAAACGATGTGCCGTAGCCTAATCACGACGGATAGCGTCGAAAACCGCGAGGAAATCGCACAATTCGTTTTCAAGATTTCGTACTGTATGGAGAACGGTGTATCGCTTAGGTAGATTTTACGTGTCAAGTACCTAAGCAAAATTTTTTTCCGTTTTTCAGAGCTAGACCGGCGAGTGGGGTGTCAAAACACGCGTCTGCGCGCGGGCAGCACAACGGCGACGTATTCGAGGATGGGTTCAGTACAAAATATTAAAGTTTTGTTGAAAAAACGAGTTTTTTATTGTTTTTGCAGGAAATCACGCTATTTGGGCCCCCCAAAGGGCTGAAACGATCGCGGATCGCGGTCCACACGGAAGGTGCGGCCGGTAAGTACTTGATTATGTGAAAATAAACTTAGTTTATGGCAGGAATTTTAAGCAAATTTACACTATTGTTTTATTAATTGACGAAAACTTCAATTAGCTGTTTTGACCACTTCCCATGAAGAGAAATGGATTGTGACAGCTGAAACGATGTGCCGTAGCCTAATCACGACGGATAGCGTCGAAAACCGCGAGGAAATCGCACAATTCGTTTTCAAGATTTCGTACTGTATGGAGAACGGTGTATCGCTTAGGTAGATTTTACGTGTCAAGTACCTAAGCAAAAATTTTTTCCGTTTTTCAGAGCTAGACCGGCGAGTGGGGTGTCAAAACACGCGTCTGCGCGCGGGCAGCACAACGGCGACGTATTCGAGGATGGGTTCAGTACAAAATATTAAAGTTTTGTTGAAAAAACGAGTTTTTTATTGTTTTTGCAGGAAATCACGCTATTTGGGCCCCCCAAAGGGCTGAAACGATCGCGGATCGCGGTCCACACGGAAGGTGCGGCCGGTAAGTACTTGATTATGTGAAAATAAACTTAGTTTATGGCAGGAATTTTAAGCAAATTTACACTATTGTTTTATTAATTGACGAAAACTTCAATTAGCTGTTTTGACCACTTCCCATGAAGAGAAATGGATTGTGACAGCTGAAACGATGTGCCGTAGCCTAATCACGACGGATAGCGTCGAAAACCGCGAGGAAATCGCACAATTCGTTTTCAAGATTTCGTACTGTATGGAGAACGGTGTATCGCTTAGGTAGATTTTACGTGTCAAGTACCTAAGCAAAAATTTTTTCCGTTTTTCAGAGCTAGACCGGCGAGTGGGGTGTCAAAACACGCGTCTGCGCGCGGGCAGCACAACGGCGACGTATTCGAGGATGGGTTCAGTACAAAATATTAAAGTTTTGTTGAAAAAACGAGTTTTTTATTGTTTTTGCAGGAAATCACGCTATTTGGGCCCCCCAAAGGGCTGAAACGATCGCGGATCGCGGTCCACACGGAAGGTGCGGCCGGTAAGTACTTGATTATGTGAAAATAAACTTAGTTTATGGCAGGAATTTTAAGCAAATTTACACTATTGTTTTATTAATTGACGAAAACTTCAATTAGCTGTTTTGACCACTTCCCATGAAGAGAAATGGATTGTGACAGCTGAAACGATGTGCCGTAGCCTAATCACGACGGATAGCGTCGAAAACCGCGAGGAAATCGCACAATTCGTTTTCAAGATTTCGTACTGTATGGAGAACGGTGTATCGCTTAGGTAGATTTTACGTGTCAAGTACCTAAGCAAAAATTTTTTCCGTTTTTCAGAGCTAGACCGGCGAGTGGGGTGTCAAAACACGCGTCTGCGCGCGGGCAGCACAACGGCGACGTATTCGAGGATGGGTTCAGTACAAAATATTAAAGTTTTGTTGAAAAAACGAGTTTTTTATTGTTTTTGCAGGAAATCACGCTATTTGGGCCCCCCAAAGGGCTGAAACGATCGCGGATCGCGGTCCACACGGAAGGTGCGGCCGGTAAGTACTTGATTATGTGAAAATAAACTTAGTTTATGGCAGGAATTTTAAGCAAATTTACACTATTGTTTTATTAATTGACGAAAACTTCAATTAGCTGTTTTGACCACTTCCCATGAAGAGAAATGGATTGTGACAGCTGAAACGATGTGCCGTAGCCTAATCACGACGGATAGCGTCGAAAACCGCGAGGAAATCGCACAATTCGTTTTCAAGATTTCGTACTGTATGGAGAACGGTGTATCGCTTAGGTAGATTTTACGTGTCAAGTACCTAAGCAAAAATTTTTTCCGTTTTTCAGAGCTAGACCGGCGAGTGGGGTGTCAAAACACGCGTCTGCGCGCGGGCAGCACAACGGCGACGTATTCGAGGATGGGTTCAGTACAAAATATTAAAGTTTTGTTGAAAAAACGAGTTTTTTATTGTTTTTGCAGGAAATCACGCTATTTGGGCCCCCCAAAGGGCTGAAACGATCGCGGATCGCGGTCCACACGGAAGGTGCGGCCGGTAAGTACTTGATTATGTGAAAATAAACTTAGTTTATGGCAGGAATTTTAAGCAAATTTACACTATTGTTTTATTAATTGACGAAAACTTCAATTAGCTGTTTTGACCACTTCCCATGAAGAGAAATGGATTGTGACAGCTGAAACGATGTGCCGTAGCCTAATCACGACGGATAGCGTCGAAAACCGCGAGGAAATCGCACAATTCGTTTTCAAGATTTCGTACTGTATGGAGAACGGTGTATCGCTTAGGTAGATTTTACGTGTCAAGTACCTAAGCAAAAATTTTTTCCGTTTTTCAGAGCTAGACCGGCGAGTGGGGTGTCAAAACACGCGTCTGCGCGCGGGCAGCACAACGGCGACGTATTCGAGGATGGGTTCAGTACAAAATATTAAAGTTTTGTTGAAAAAACGAGTTTTTTATTGTTTTTGCAGGAAATCACGCTATTTGGGCCCCCCAAAGGGCTGAAACGATCGCGGATCGCGGTCCACACGGAAGGTGCGGCCGGTAAGTACTTGATTATGTGAAAATAAACTTAGTTTATGGCAGGAATTTTAAGCAAATTTACACTATTGTTTTATTAATTGACGAAAACTTCAATTAGCTGTTTTGACCACTTCCCATGAAGAGAAATGGATTGTGACAGCTGAAACGATGTGCCGTAGCCTAATCACGACGGATAGCGTCGAAAACCGCGAGGAAATCGCACAATTCGTTTTCAAGATTTCGTACTGTATGGAGAACGGTGTATCGCTTAGGTAGATTTTACGTGTCAAGTACCTAAGCAAAAATTTTTTCCGTTTTTCAGAGCTAGACCGGCGAGTGGGGTGTCAAAACACGCGTCTGCGCGCGGGCAGCCCAACGGCGACGTATTCGAGGATGGGTTCAGTACAAAATATTAAAGTTTTGTTGAAAAAACGAGTTTTTTATTGTTTTTGCAGGAAATCACGCTATTTGGGCCCCCCAAAGGGCTGAAACGATCGCGGATCGCGGTCCACACGGAAGGTGCGGCCGGTAAGTACTTGATTATGTGAAAATAAACTTAGTTTATGGCAGGAATTTTAAGCAAATTTACACTATTGTTTTATTAATTGACGAAAACTTCAATTAGCTGTTTTGACCACTTCCCATGAAGAGAAATGGATTGTGACAGCTGAAACGATGTGCCGTAGCCTAATCACGACGGATAGCGTCGAAAACCGCGAGGAAATCGCACAATTCGTTTTCAAGATTTCGTACTGTATGGAGAACGGTGTATCGCTTAGGTAGATTTTACGTGTCAAGTACCTAAGCAAAAATTTTTTCCGTTTTTCAGAGCTAGACCGGCGAGTGGGGTGTCAAAACACGCGTCTGCGCGCGGGCAGCACAACGGCGACGTATTCGAGGATGGGTTCAGTACAAAATATTAAAGTTTTGTTGAAAAAACGAGTTTTTTATTGTTTTTGCAGGAAATCACGCTATTTGGGCCCCCCAAAGGGCTGAAACGATCGCGGATCGCGGTCCACACGGAAGGTGCGGCCGGTAAGTACTTGATTATGTGAAAATAAACTTAGTTTATGGCAGGAATTTTAAGCAAATTTACACTATTGTTTTATTAATTGACGAAAACTTCAATTAGCTGTTTTGACCACTTCCCATGAAGAGAAATGGATTGTGACAGCTGAAACGATGTGCCGTAGCCTAATCACGACGGATAGCGTCGAAAACCGCGAGGAAATCGCACAATTCGTTTTCAAGATTTCGTACTGTATGGAGAACGGTGTATCGCTTAGGTAGATTTTACGTGTCAAGTACCTAAGCAAAAATTTTTTCCGTTTTTCAGAGCTAGACCGGCGAGTGGGGTGTCAAAACACGCGTCTGCGCGCGGGCAGCACAACGGCGACGTATTCGAGGATGGGTTCAGTACAAAATATTAAAGTTTTGTTGAAAAAACGAGTTTTTTATTGTTTTTGCAGGAAATCACGCTATTTGGGCCCCCCAAAGGGCTGAAACGATCGCGGATCGCGGTCCACACGGAAGGTGCGGCCGGTAAGTACTTGATTATGTGAAAATAAACTTAGTTTATGGCAGGAATTTTAAGCAAATTTACACTATTGCTTTATTAATTGACGAAAACTTCAATTAGCTGTTTTGACCACTTCCCATGAAGAGAAATGGATTGTGACAGCTGAAACGATGTGCCGTAGCCTAATCACGACGGATAGCGTCGAAAACCGCGAGGAAATCGCACAATTCGTTTTCAAGATTTCGTACTGTATGGAGAACGGTGTATCGCTTAGGTAGATTTTACGTGTCAAGTACCTAAGCAAAATTTTTTTCCGTTTTTCAGAGCTAGACCGGCGAGTGGGGTGTCAAAACACGCGTCTGCGCGCGGGCAGCACAACGGCGACGTATTCGAGGATGGGTTCAGTACAAAATATTAAAGTTTTGTTGAAAAAACGAGTTTTTTATTGTTTTTGCAGGAAATCACGCTATTTGGGCCCCCCAAAGGGCTGAAACGATCGCGGATCGCGGTCCACACGGAAGGTGCGGCCGGTAAGTACTTGATTATGTGAAAATAAACTTAGTTTATGGCAGGAATTTTAAGCAAATTTACACTATTGTTTTATTAATTGACGAAAACTTCAATTAGCTGTTTTGACCACTTCCCATGAAGAGAAATGGATTGTGACAGCTGAAACGATGTGCCGTAGCCTAATCACGACGGATAGCGTCGAAAACCGCGAGGAAATCGCACAATTCGTTTTCAAGATTTCGTACTGTATGGAGAACGGTGTATCGCTTAGGTAGATTTTACGTGTCAAGTACCTAAGCAAAAATTTTTTCCGTTTTTCAGAGCTAGACCGGCGAGTGGGGTGTCAAAACACGCGTCTGCGCGCGGGCAGCACAACGGCGACGTATTCGAGGATGGGTTCAGTACAAAATATTAAAGTTTTGTTGAAAAAACGAGTTTTTTATTGTTTTTGCAGGAAATCACGCTATTTGGGCCCCCCAAAGGGCTGAAACGATCGCGGATCGCGGTCCACACGGAAGGTGCGGCCGGTAAGTACTTGATTATGTGAAAATAAACTTAGTTTATGGCAGGAATTTTAAGCAAATTTACACTATTGTTTTATTAATTGACGAAAACTTCAATTAGCTGTTTTGACCACTTCCCATGAAGAGAAATGGATTGTGACAGCTGAAACGATGTGCCGTAGCCTAATCACGACGGATAGCGTCGAAAACCGCGAGGAAATCGCACAATTCGTTTTCAAGATTTCGTACTGTATGGAGAACGGTGTATCGCTTAGGTAGATTTTACGTGTCAAGTACCTAAGCAAAAATTTTTTCCGTTTTTCAGAGCTAGACCGGCGAGTGGGGTGTCAAAACACGCGTCTGCGCGCGGGCAGCACAACGGCGACGTATTCGAGGATGGGTTCAGTACAAAATATTAAAGTTTTGTTGAAAAAACGAGTTTTTTATTGTTTTTGCAGGAAATCACGCTATTTGGGCCCCCCAAAGGGCTGAAACGATCGCGGATCGCGGTCCACACGGAAGGTGCGGCCGGTAAGTACTTGATTATGTGAAAATAAACTTAGTTTATGGCAGGAATTTTAAGCAAATTTACACTATTGTTTTATTAATTGACGAAAACTTCAATTAGCTGTTTTGACCACTTCCCATGAAGAGAAATGGATTGTGACAGCTGAAACGATGTGCCGTAGCCTAATCACGACGGATAGCGTCGAAAACCGCGAGGAAATCGCACAATTCGTTTTCAAGATTTCGTACTGTATGGAGAAGAGAACGGTGTATCGCTTAGGTAGATTTTACGTGTCAAGTACCTAAGCAAAAATTTTTTCCGTTTTTCAGAGCTAGACCGGCGAGTGGGGTGTCAAAACACGCGTCTGCGCGCGGGCAGCACAACGGCGACGTATTCGAGGATGGGTTCAGTACAAAATATTAAAGTTTTGTTGAAAAAACGAGTTTTTTATTGTTTTTGCAGGAAATCACGCTATTTGGGCCCCCCAAAGGGCTGAAACGATCGCGGATCGCGGTCCACACGGAAGGTGCGGCCGGTAAGTACTTGATTATGTGAAAATAAACTTAGTTTATGGCAGGAATTTTAAGCAAATTTACACTATTGTTTTATTAATTGACGAAAACTTCAATTAGCTGTTTTGACCACTTCCCATGAAGAGAAATGGATTGTGACAGCTGAAACGATGTGCCGTAGCCTAATCACGACGGATAGCGTCGAAAACCGCGAGGAAATCGCACAATTCGTTTTCAAGATTTCGTACTGTATGGAGAACGGTGTATCGCTTAGGTAGATTTTACGTGTCAAGTACCTAAGCAAAAATTTTTTCCGTTTTTCAGAGCTAGACCGGCGAGTGGGGTGTCAAAACACGCGTCTGCGCGCGGGCAGCACAACGGCGACGTATTCGAGGATGGGTTCAGTACAAAATATTAAAGTTTTGTTGAAAAAACGAGTTTTTTATTGTTTTTGCAGGAAATCACGCTATTTGGGCCCCCCAAAGGGCTGAAACGATCGCGGATCGCGGTCCACACGGAAGGTGCGGCCGGTAAGTACTTGATTATGTGAAAATAAACTTAGTTTATGGCAGGAATTTTAAGCAAATTTACACTATTGCTTTATTAATTGACGAAAACTTCAATTAGCTGTTTTGACCACTTCCCATGAAGAGAAATGGATTGTGACAGCTGAAACGATGTGCCGTAGCCTAATCACGACGGATAGCGTCGAAAACCGCGAGGAAATCGCACAATTCGTTTTCAAGATTTCGTACTGTATGGAGAACGGTGTATCGCTTAGGTAGATTTTACGTGTCAAGTACCTAAGCAAAATTTTTTTCCGTTTTTCAGAGCTAGACCGGCGAGTGGGGTGTCAAAACACGCGTCTGCGCGCGGGCAGCACAACGGCGACGTATTCGAGGATGGGTTCAGTACAAAATATTAAAGTTTTGTTGAAAAAACGAGTTTTTTATTGTTTTTGCAGGAAATCACGCTATTTGGGCCCCCAAAGGGCTGAAACGATCGCGGATCGCGGTCCACACGGAAGGTGCGGCCGGTAAGTACTTGATTATGTGAAAATAAACTTAGTTTATGGCAGGAATTTTAAGCAAATTTACACTATTGTTTTATTAATTGACGAAAACTTCAATTAGCTGTTTTGACCACTTCCCATGAAGAGAAATGGATTGTGACAGCTGAAACGATGTGCCGTAGCCTAATCACGACGGATAGCGTCGAAAACCGCGAGGAAATCGCACAATTCGTTTTCAAGATTTCGTACTGTATGGAGAACGGTGTATCGCTTAGGTAGATTTTACGTGTCAAGTACCTAAGCAAAAATTTTTTCCGTTTTTCAGAGCTAGACCGGCGAGTGGGGTGTCAAAACACGCGTCTGCGCGCGGGCAGCACAACGGCGACGTATTCGAGGATGGGTTCAGTACAAAATATTAAAGTTTTGTTGAAAAAACGAGTTTTTTATTGTTTTTGCAGGAAATCACGCTATTTGGGCCCCCCAAAGGGCTGAAACGATCGCGGATCGCGGTCCACACGGAAGGTGCGGCCGGTAAGTACTTGATTATGTGAAAATAAACTTAGTTTATGGCAGGAATTTTAAGCAAATTTACACTATTGTTTTATTAATTGACGAAAACTTCAATTAGCTGTTTTGACCACTTCCCATGAAGAGAAATGGATTGTGACAGCTGAAACGATGTGCCGTAGCCTAATCACGACGGATAGCGTCGAAAACCGCGAGGAAATCGCACAATTCGTTTCAAGATTTCGTACTGTATGGAGAACGGTGTATCGCTTAGGTAGATTTTACGTGTCAAGTACCTAAGCAAAATTTTTTCCGTTTTTCAGAGCTAGACCGGCGAGTGGGGTGTCAAAACACGCGTCTGCGCGCGGGCAGCACAACGGCGACGTATTCGAGGATGGGTTCAGTACAAAATATTAAAGTTTGTTGAAAAAACGAGTTTTTTATTGTTTTTGCAGGAAATCACGCTATTTGGGCCCCCCAAAGGGCTGAAACGATCGCGGATCGCGGTCCACACGGAAGGTGCGGCCGGTAAGTACTTGATTATGTGAAAATAAACTTAGTTTATGGCAGGAATTTTAAGCAAATTTACACTATTGTTTTATTAATTGACGAAAACTTCAATTAGCTGTTTTGACCACTTCCCATGAAGAGAAATGGATTGTGACAGCTGAAACGATGTGCCGTAGCCTAATCACGACGGATAGCGTCGAAAACCGCGAGGAAATCGCACAATTCGTTTTCAAGATTTCGTACTGTATGGAGAACGGTGTATCGCTTAGGTAGATTTTACGTGTCAAGTACCTAAGCAAAAATTTTTTCCGTTTTTCAGAGCTAGACCGGCGAGTGGGGTGTCAAAACACGCGTCTGCGCGCGGGCAGCACAACGGCGACGTATTCGAGGATGGGTTCAGTACAAAATATTAAAGTTTTGTTGAAAAAACGAGTTTTTTATTGTTTTTGCAGGAAATCACGCTATTTGGGCCCCCCAAAGGGCTGAAACGATCGCGGATCGCGGTCCACACGGAAGGTGCGGCCGGTAAGTACTTGATTATGTGAAAATAAACTTAGTTTATGGCAGGAATTTTAAGCAAATTTACACTATTGTTTTATTAATTGACGAAAACTTCAATTAGCTGTTTTGACCACTTCCCATGAAGAGAAATGGATTGTGACAGCTGAAACGATGTGCCGTAGCCTAATCACGACGGATAGCGTCGAAAACCGCGAGGAAATCGCACAATTCGTTTTCAAGATTTCGTACTGTATGGAGAACGGTGTATCGCTTAGGTAGATTTTACGTGTCAAGTACCTAAGCAAAAATTTTTTCCGTTTTTCAGAGCTAGACCGGCGAGTGGGGTGTCAAAACACGCGTCTGCGCGCGGGCAGCACAACGGCGACGTATTCGAGGATGGGTTCAGTACAAAATATTAAAGTTTTGTTGAAAAAACGAGTTTTTTATTGTTTTTGCAGGAAATCACGCTATTTGGGCCCCCCAAAGGGCTGAAACGATCGCGGATCGCGGTCCACACGGAAGGTGCGGCCGGTAAGTACTTGATTATGTGAAAATAAACTTAGTTTATGGCAGGAATTTTAAGCAAATTTACACTATTGTTTTATTAATTGACGAAAACTTCAATTAGCTGTTTTGACCACTTCCCATGAAGAGAAATGGATTGTGACAGCTGAAACGATGTGCCGTAGCCTAATCACGACGGATAGCGTCGAAAACCGCGAGGAAATCGCACAATTCGTTTTCAAGATTTCGTACTGTATGGAGAACGGTGTATCGCTTAGGTAGATTTTACGTGTCAAGTACCTAAGCAAAAATTTTTCCGTTTTTCAGAGCTAGACCGGCGAGTGGGGTGTCAAAACACGCGTCTGCGCGCGGGCAGCACAACGGCGACGTATTCGAGGATGGGTTCAGTACAAAATATTAAAGTTTTGTTGAAAAAACGAGTTTTTTATTGTTTTTGCAGGAAATCACGCTATTTGGGCCCCCCAAAGGGCTGAAACGATCGCGGATCGCGGTCCACACGGAAGGTGCGGCCGGTAAGTACTTGATTATGTGAAAATAAACTTAGTTTATGGCAGGAATTTTAAGCTTTACACTATTGTTTTATTAATTGACGAAAACTTCAATTAGCTGTTTTGACCACTTCCCATGAAGAGAAATGGATTGTGACAGCTGAAACGATGTGCCGTAGCCTAATCACGACGGATAGCGTCGAAAACCGCGAGGAAATCGCACAATTCGTTTTCAAGATTTCGTACTGTATGGAGAACGGTGTATCGCTTAGGTAGATTTTACGTGTCAAGTACCTAAGCAAAAATTTTTTCCGTTTTTCAGAGCTAGACCGGCGAGTGGGGTGTCAAAACACGCGTCTGCGCGCGGGCAGCACAACGGCGACGTATTCGAGGATGGGTTCAGTACAAAATATTAAAGTTTTGTTGAAAAAACGAGTTTTTTATTGTTTTTGCAGGAAATCACGCTATTTGGGCCCCCCAAAGGGCTGAAACGATCGCGGATCGCGGTCCACACGGAAGGTGCGGCCGGTAAGTACTTGATTATGTGAAAATAAACTTAGTTTATGGCAGGAATTTTAAGCAAATTTACACTATTGTTTTATTAATTGACGAAAACTTCAATTAGCTGTTTTGACCACTTCCCATGAAGAGAAATGGATTGTGACAGCTGAAACGATGTGCCGTAGCCTAATCACGACGGATAGCGTCGAAAACCGCGAGGAAA
This sequence comes from Aporophyla nigra, assembly GCA_947507805.1. NCBI lineage: Eukaryota > Metazoa > Arthropoda > Insecta > Lepidoptera > Noctuidae > Aporophyla > Aporophyla nigra. The sequence continues at coordinate 162,480 of CANNRW010000018.1, forward strand.
TCGCACAATTCGTTTTCAAGATTTCGTACTGTATGGAGAACGGTGTATCGCTTAGGTAGATTTTACGTGTCAAGTACCTAAGCAAAAATTTTTTCCGTTTTTCAGAGCTAGACCGGCGAGTGGGGTGTCAAAACACGCGTCTGCGCGCGGGCAGCACAACGGCGACGTATTCGAGGATGGGTTCAGTACAAAATATTAAAGTTTTGTTGAAAAAACGAGTTTTTTATTGTTTTTGCAGGAAATCACGCTATTTGGGCCCCCCAAAGGGCTGAAACGATCGCGGATCGCGGTCCACACGGAAGGTGCGGCCGGTAAGTACTTGATTATGTGAAAATAAACTTAGTTTATGGCAGGAATTTTAAGCAAATTTACACTATTGTTTTATTAATTGACGAAAACTTCAATTAGCTGTTTTGACCACTTCCCATGAAGAGAAATGGATTGTGACAGCTGAAACGATGTGCCGTAGCCTAATCACGACGGATAGCGTCGAAAACCGCGAGGAAATCGCACAATTCGTTTTCAAGATTTCGTACTGTATGGAGAACGGTGTATCGCTTAGGTAGATTTTACGTGTCAAGTACCTAAGCAAAAATTTTTTCCGTTTTTCAGAGCTAGACCGGCGAGTGGGGTGTCAAAACACGCGTCTGCGCGCGGGCAGCACAACGGCGACGTATTCGAGGATGGGTTCAGTACAAAATATTAAAGTTTTGTTGAAAAAACGAGTTTTTTATTGTTTTTGCAGGAAATCACGCTATTTGGGCCCCCCAAAGGGCTGAAACGATCGCGGATCGCGGTCCACACGGAAGGTGCGGCCGGTAAGTACTTGATTATGTGAAAATAAACTTAGTTTATGGCAGGAATTTTAAGCAAATTTACACTATTGTTTTATTAATTGACGAAAACTTCAATTAGCTGTTTTGACCACTTCCCATGAAGAGAAATGGATTGTGACAGCTGAAACGATGTGCCGTAGCCTAATCACGACGGATAGCGTCGAAAACCGCGAGGAAATCGCACAATTCGTTTTCAAGATTTCGTACTGTATGGAGAACGGTGTATCGCTTAGGTAGATTTTACGTGTCAAGTACCTAAGCAAAAATTTTTTCCGTTTTTCAGAGCTAGACCGGCGAGTGGGGTGTCAAAACACGCGTCCGCGCGGGCAGCACAACGGCGACGTATTCGAGGATGGGTTCAGTACAAAATATTAAAGTTTTGTTGAAAAAACGAGTTTTTTATTGTTTTTGCAGGAAATCACGCTATTTGGGCCCCCCAAAGGGCTGAAACGATCGCGGATCGCGGTCCACACGGAAGGTGCGGCCGGTAAGTACTTGATTATGTGAAAATAAACTTAGTTTATGGCAGGAATTTTAAGCAAATTTACACTATTGTTTTATTAATTGACGAAAACTTCAATTAGCTGTTTTGACCACTTCCCATGAAGAGAAATGGATTGTGACAGCTGAAACGATGTGCCGTAGCCTAATCACGACGGATAGCGTCGAAAACCGCGAGGAAATCGCACAATTCGTTTTCAAGATTTCGTACTGTATGGAGAACGGTGTATCGCTTAGGTAGATTTTACGTGTCAAGTACCTAAGCAAAAATTTTTTCCGTTTTTCAGAGCTAGACCGGCGAGTGGGGTGTCAAAACACGCGTCTGCGCGCGGGCAGCACAACGGCGACGTATTCGAGGATGGGTTCAGTACAAAATATTAAAGTTTTGTTGAAAAAACGAGTTTTTTATTGTTTTTGCAGGAAATCACGCTATTTGGGCCCCCCAAAGGGCTGAAACGATCGCGGATCGCGGTCCACACGGAAGGTGCGGCCGGTAAGTACTTGATTATGTGAAAATAAACTTAGTTTATGGCAGGAATTTTAAGCAAATTTACACTATTGTTTTATTAATTGACGAAAACTTCAATTAGCTGTTTTGACCACTTCCCATGAAGAGAAATGGATTGTGACAGCTGAAACGATGTGCCGTAGCCTAATCACGACGGATAGCGTCGAAAACCGCGAGGAAATCGCACAATTCGTTTTCAAGATTTCGTACTGTATGGAGAACGGTGTATCGCTTAGGTAGATTTTACGTGTCAAGTACCTAAGCAAAAATTTTTTCCGTTTTTCAGAGCTAGACCGGCGAGTGGGGTGTCAAAACACGCGTCTGCGCGCGGGCAGCACAACGGCGACGTATTCGAGGATGGGTTCAGTACAAAATATTAAAGTTTTGTTGAAAAAACGAGTTTTTTATTGTTTTTGCAGGAAATCACGCTATTTGGGCCCCCCAAAGGGCTGAAACGATCGCGGATCGCGGTCCACACGGAAGGTGCGGCCGGTAAGTACTTGATTATGTGAAAATAAACTTAGTTTATGGCAGGAATTTTAAGCAAATTTACACTATTGTTTTATTAATTGACGAAAACTTCAATTAGCTGTTTTGACCACTTCCCATGAAGAGAAATGGATTGTGACAGCTGAAACGATGTGCCGTAGCCTAATCACGACGGATAGCGTCGAAAACCGCGAGGAAATCGCACAATTCGTTTTCAAGATTTCGTACTGTATGGAGAACGGTGTATCGCTTAGGTAGATTTTACGTGTCAAGTACCTAAGCAAAAATTTTTTCCGTTTTTCAGAGCTAGACCGGCGAGTGGGGTGTCAAAACACGCGTCTGCGCGCGGGCAGCACAACGGCGACGTATTCGAGGATGGGTTCAGTACAAAATATTAAAGTTTTGTTGAAAAAACGAGTTTTTTATTGTTTTTGCAGGAAATCACGCTATTTGGGCCCCCCAAAGGGCTGAAACGATCGCGGATCGCGGTCCACACGGAAGGTGCGGCCGGTAAGTACTTGATTATGTGAAAATAAACTTAGTTTATGGCAGGAATTTTAAGCAAATTTACACTATTGTTTTATTAATTGACGAAAACTTCAATTAGCTGTTTTGACCACTTCCCATGAAGAGAAATGGATTGTGACAGCTGAAACGATGTGCCGTAGCCTAATCACGACGGATAGCGTCGAAAACCGCGAGGAAATCGCACAATTCGTTTTCAAGATTTCGTACTGTATGGAGAACGGTGTATCGCTTAGGTAGATTTTACGTGTCAAGTACCTAAGCAAAAATTTTTTCCGTTTTTCAGAGCTAGACCGGCGAGTGGGGTGTCAAAACACGCGTCTGCGCGCGGGCAGCACAACGGCGACGTATTCGAGGATGGGTTCAGTACAAAATATTAAAGTTTTGTTGAAAAAACGAGTTTTTTATTGTTTTTGCAGGAAATCACGCTATTTGGGCCCCCCAAAGGGCTGAAACGATCGCGGATCGCGGTCCACACGGAAGGTGCGGCCGGTAAGTACTTGATTATGTGAAAATAAACTTAGTTTATGGCAGGAATTTTAAGCAAATTTACACTATTGTTTTATTAATTGACGAAAACTTCAATTAGCTGTTTTGACCACTTCCCATGAAGAGAAATGGATTGTGACAGCTGAAACGATGTGCCGTAGCCTAATCACGACGGATAGCGTCGAAAACCGCGAGGAAATCGCACAATTCGTTTTCAAGATTTCGTACTGTATGGAGAACGGTGTATCGCTTAGGTAGATTTTACGTGTCAAGTACCTAAGCAAAAATTTTTTCCGTTTTTCAGAGCTAGACCGGCGAGTGGGGTGTCAAAACACGCGTCTGCGCGCGGGCAGCACAACGGCGACGTATTCGAGGATGGGTTCAGTACAAAATATTAAAGTTTTGTTGAAAAAACGAGTTTTTTATTGTTTTTGCAGGAAATCACGCTATTTGGGCCCCCCAAAGGGCTGAAACGATCGCGGATCGCGGTCCACACGGAAGGTGCGGCCGGTAAGTACTTGATTATGTGAAAATAAACTTAGTTTATGGCAGGAATTTTAAGCAAATTTACACTATTGTTTTATTAATTGACGAAAACTTCAATTAGCTGTTTTGACCACTTCCCATGAAGAGAAATGGATTGTGACAGCTGAAACGATGTGCCGTAGCCTAATCACGACGGATAGCGTCGAAAACCGCGAGGAAATCGCACAATTCGTTTTCAAGATTTCGTACTGTATGGAGAACGGTGTATCGCTTAGGTAGATTTTACGTGTCAAGTACCTAAGCAAAAATTTTTTCCGTTTTTCAGAGCTAGACCGGCGAGTGGGGTGTCAAAACACGCGTCTGCGCGCGGGCAGCACAACGGCGACGTATTCGAGGATGGGTTCAGTACAAAATATTAAAGTTTTGTTGAAAAAACGAGTTTTTTATTGTTTTTGCAGGAAATCACGCTATTTGGGCCCCCCAAAGGGCTGAAACGATCGCGGATCGCGGTCCACACGGAAGGTGCGGCCGGTAAGTACTTGATTATGTGAAAATAAACTTAGTTTATGGCAGGAATTTTAAGCAAATTTACACTATTGTTTTATTAATTGACGAAAACTTCAATTAGCTGATTTGACCACTTCCCATGAAGAGAAATGGATTGTGACAGCTGAAACGATGTGCCGTAGCCTAATCACGACGGATAGCGTCGAAAACCGCGAGGAAATCGCACAATTCGTTTTCAAGATTTCGTACTGTATGGAGAACGGTGTATCGCTTAGGTAGATTTTACGTGTCAAGTACCTAAGCAAAATTTTTTTCCGTTTTTCAGAGCTAGACCGGCGAGTGGGGTGTCAAAACACGCGTCTGCGCGCGGGCAGCACAACGGCGACGTATTCGAGGATGGGTTCAGTACAAAATATTAAAGTTTTGTTGAAAAAACGAGTTTTTTATTGTTTTTGCAGGAAATCACGCTATTTGGGCCCCCCAAAGGGCTGAAACGATCGCGGATCGCGGTCCACACGGAAGGTGCGGCCGGTAAGTACTTGATTATGTGAAAATAAACTTAGTTTATGGCAGGAATTTTAAGCAAATTTACACTATTGTTTTATTAATTGACGAAAACTTCAATTAGCTGTTTTGACCACTTCCCATGAAGAGAAATGGATTGTGACAGCTGAAACGATGTGCCGTAGCCTAATCACGACGGATAGCGTCGAAAACCGCGAGGAAATCGCACAATTCGTTTTCAAGATTTCGTACTGTATGGAGAACGGTGTATCGCTTAGGTAGATTTTACGTGTCAAGTACCTAAGCAAAAATTTTTTCCGTTTTTCAGAGCTAGACCGGCGAGTGGGGTGTCAAAACACGCGTCTGCGCGCGGGCAGCACAACGGCGACGTATTCGAGGATGGGTTCAGTACAAAATATTAAAGTTTTGTTGAAAAAACGAGTTTTTTATTGTTTTTGCAGGAAATCACGCTATTTGGGCCCCCCAAAGGGCTGAAACGATCGCGGATCGCGGTCCACACGGAAGGTGCGGCCGGTAAGTACTTGATTATGTGAAAATAAACTTAGTTTATGGCAGGAATTTTAAGCAAATTTACACTATTGTTTTATTAATTGACGAAAACTTCAATTAGCTGTTTTGACCACTTCCCATGAAGAGAAATGGATTGTGACAGCTGAAACGATGTGCCGTAGCCTAATCACGACGGATAGCGTCGAAAACCGCGAGGAAATCGCACAATTCGTTTTCAAGATTTCGTACTGTATGGAGAACGGTGTATCGCTTAGGTAGATTTTACGTGTCAAGTACCTAAGCAAAAATTTTTTCCGTTTTTCAGAGCTAGACCGGCGAGTGGGGTGTCAAAACACGCGTCTGCGCGCGGGCAGCACAACGGCGACGTATTCGAGGATGGGTTCAGTACAAAATATTAAAGATTTGTTGAAAAAACGAGTTTTTTATTGTTTTTGCAGGAAATCACGCTATTTGGGCCCCCCAAAGGGCTGAAACGATCGCGGATCGCGGTCCACACGGAAGGTGCGGCCGGTAAGTACTTGATTATGTGAAAATAAACTTAGTTTATGGCAGGAATTTTAAGCAAATTTACACTATTGTTTTATTAATTGACGAAAACTTCAATTAGCTGTTTTGACCACTTCCCATGAAGAGAAATGGATTGTGACAGCTGAAACGATGTGCCGTAGCCTAATCACGACGGATAGCGTCGAAAACCGCGAGGAAATCGCACAATTCGTTTTCAAGATTTCGTACTGTATGGAGAACGGTGTATCGCTTAGGTAGATTTTACGTGTCAAGTACCTAAGCAAAAATTTTTTCCGTTTTTCAGAGCTAGACCGGCGAGTGGGGTGTCAAAACACGCGTCTGCGCGCGGGCAGCACAACGGCGACGTATTCGAGGATGGGTTCAGTACAAAATATTAAAGTTTTGTTGAAAAAACGAGTTTTTTATTGTTTTTGCAGGAAATCACGCTATTTGGGCCCCCCAAAGGGCTGAAACGATCGCGGATCGCGGTCCACACGGAAGGTGCGGCCGGTAAGTACTTGATTATGTGAAAATAAACTTAGTTTATGGCAGGAATTTTAAGCAAATTTACACTATTGTTTTATTAATTGACGAAAACTTCAATTAGCTGTTTTGACCACTTCCCATGAAGAGAAATGGATTGTGACAGCTGAAACGATGTGCCGTAGCCTAATCACGACGGATAGCGTCGAAAACCGCGAGGAAATCGCACAATTCGTTTTCAAGATTTCGTACTGTATGGAGAACGGTGTATCGCTTAGGTAGATTTTACGTGTCAAGTACCTAAGCAAAAATTTTTTCCGTTTTTCAGAGCTAGACCGGCGAGTGGGGTGTCAAAACACGCGTCTGCGCGCGGGCAGCACAACGGCGACGTATTCGAGGATGGGTTCAGTACAAAATATTAAAGTTTTGTTGAAAAAACGAGTTTTTTATTGTTTTTGCAGGAAATCACGCTATTTGGGCCCCCCAAAGGGCTGAAACGATCGCGGATCGCGGTCCACACGGAAGGTGCGGCCGGTAAGTACTTGATTATGTGAAAATAAACTTAGTTTATGGCAGGAATTTTAAGCAAATTTACACTATTGTTTTATTAATTGACGAAAACTTCAATTAGCTGTTTTGACCACTTCCCATGAAGAGAAATGGATTGTGACAGCTGAAACGATGTGCCGTAGCCTAATCACGACGGATAGCGTCGAAAACCGCGAGGAAATCGCACAATTCGTTTTCAAGATTTCGTACTGTATGGAGAACGGTGTATCGCTTAGGTAGATTTTACGTGTCAAGTACCTAAGCAAAAATTTTTTCCGTTTTTCAGAGCTAGACCGGCGAGTGGGGTGTCAAAACACGCGTCTGCGCGCGGGCAGCACAACGGCGACGTATTCGAGGATGGGTTCAGTACAAAATATTAAAGTTTTGTTGAAAAAACGAGTTTTTTATTGTTTTTGCAGGAAATCACGCTATTTGGGCCCCCCAAAGGGCTGAAACGATCGCGGATCGCGGTCCACACGGAAGGTGCGGCCGGTAAGTACTTGATTATGTGAAAATAAACTTAGTTTATGGCAGGAATTTTAAGCAAATTTACACTATTGTTTTATTAATTGACGAAAACTTCAATTAGCTGTTTTGACCACTTCCCATGAAGAGAAATGGATTGTGACAGCTGAAACGATGTGCCGTAGCCTAATCACGACGGATAGCGTCGAAAACCGCGAGGAAATCGCACAATTCGTTTTCAAGATTTCGTACTGTATGGAGAACGGTGTATCGCTTAGGTAGATTTTACGTGTCAAGTACCTAAGCAAAAATTTTTTCCGTTTTTCAGAGCTAGACCGGCGAGTGGGGTGTCAAAACACGCGTCTGCGCGCGGGCAGCACAACGGCGACGTATTCGAGGATGGGTTCAGTACAAAATATTAAAGTTTTGTTGAAAAAACGAGTTTTTTATTGTTTTTGCAGGAAATCACGCTATTTGGGCCCCCCAAAGGGCTGAAACGATCGCGGATCGCGGTCCACACGGAAGGTGCGGCCGGTAAGTACTTGATTATGTGAAAATAAACTTAGTTTATGGCAGGAATTTTAAGCAAATTTACACTATTGTTTTATTAATTGACGAAAACTTCAATTAGCTGTTTTGACCACTTCCCATGAAGAGAAATGGATTGTGACAGCTGAAACGATGTGCCGTAGCCTAATCACGACGGATAGCGTCGAAAACCGCGAGGAAATCGCACAATTCGTTTTCAAGATTTCGTACTGTATGGAGAACGGTGTATCGCTTAGGTAGATTTTACGTGTCAAGTACCTAAGCAAAAATTTTTTCCGTTTTTCAGAGCTAGACCGGCGAGTGGGGTGTCAAAACACGCGTCTGCGCGCGGGCAGCACAACGGCGACGTATTCGAGGATGGGTTCAGTACAAAATATTAAAGTTTTGTTGAAAAAACGAGTTTTTTATTGTTTTTGCAGGAAATCACGCTATTTGGGCCCCCCAAAGGGCTGAAACGATCGCGGATCGCGGTCCACACGGAAGGTGCGGCCGGTAAGTACTTGATTATGTGAAAATAAACTTAGTTTATGGCAGGAATTTTAAGCAAATTTACACTATTGTTTTATTAATTGACGAAAACTTCAATTAGCTGTTTTGACCACTTCCCATGAAGAGAAATGGATTGTGACAGCTGAAACGATGTGCCGTAGCCTAATCACGACGGATAGCGTCGAAAACCGCGAGGAAATCGCACAATTCGTTTTCAAGATTTCGTACTGTATGGAGAACGGTGTATCGCTTAGGTAGATTTTACGTGTCAAGTACCTAAGCAAAAATTTTTTCCGTTTTTCAGAGCTAGACCGGCGAGTGGGGTGTCAAAACACGCGTCTGCGCGCGGGCAGCACAACGGCGACGTATTCGAGGATGGGTTCAGTACAAAATATTAAAGTTTTGTTGAAAAAACGAGTTTTTTATTGTTTTTGCAGGAAATCACGCTATTTGGGCCCCCCAAAGGGCTGAAACGATCGCGGATCGCGGTCCACACGGAAGGTGCGGCCGGTAAGTACTTGATTATGTGAAAATAAACTTAGTTTATGGCAGGAATTTTAAGCAAATTTACACTATTGTTTTATTAATTGACGAAAACTTCAATTAGCTGTTTTGACCACTTCCCATGAAGAGAAATGGATTGTGACAGCTGAAACGATGTGCCGTAGCCTAATCACGACGGATAGCGTCGAAAACCGCGAGGAAATCGCACAATTCGTTTTCAAGATTTCGTACTGTATGGAGAACGGTGTATCGCTTAGGTAGATTTTACGTGTCAAGTACCTAAGCAAAAATTTTTTCCGTTTTTCAGAGCTAGACCGGCGAGTGGGGTGTCAAAACACGCGTCTGCGCGCGGGCAGCACAACGGCGACGTATTCGAGGATGGGTTCAGTACAAAATATTAAAGTTTTGTTGAAAAAACGAGTTTTTTATTGTTTTTGCAGGAAATCACGCTATTTGGGCCCCCCAAAGGGCTGAAACGATCGCGGATCGCGGTCCACACGGAAGGTGCGGCCGGTAAGTACTTGATTATGTGAAAATAAACTTAGTTTATGGCAGGAATTTTAAGCAAATTTACACTATTGTTTTATTAATTGACGAAAACTTCAATTAGCTGTTTTGACCACTTCCCATGAAGAGAAATGGATTGTGACAGCTGAAACGATGTGCCGTAGCCTAATCACGACGGATAGCGTCGAAAACCGCGAGGAAATCGCACAATTCGTTTTCAAGATTTCGTACTGTATGGAGAACGGTGTATCGCTTAGGTAGATTTTACGTGTCAAGTACCTAAGCAAAAATTTTTTCCGTTTTTCAGAGCTAGACCGGCGAGTGGGGTGTCAAAACACGCGTCTGCGCGCGGGCAGCACAACGGCGACGTATTCGAGGATGGGTTCAGTACAAAATATTAAAGTTTTGTTGAAAAAACGAGTTTTTTATTGTTTTTGCAGGAAATCACGCTATTTGGGCCCCCCAAAGGGCTGAAACGATCGCGGATCGCGGTCCACACGGAAGGTGCGGCCGGTAAGTACTTGATTATGTGAAAATAAACTTAGTTTATGGCAGGAATTTTAAGCAAATTTACACTATTGTTTTATTAATTGACGAAAACTTCAATTAGCTGTTTTGACCACTTCCCATGAAGAGAAATGGATTGTGACAGCTGAAACGATGTGCCGTAGCCTAATCACGACGGATAGCGTCGAAAACCGCGAGGAAATCGCACAATTCGTTTTCAAGATTTCGTACTGTATGGAGAACGGTGTATCGCTTAGGTAGATTTTACGTGTCAAGTACCTAAGCAAAAATTTTTTCCGTTTTTCAGAGCTAGACCGGCGAGTGGGGTGTCAAAACACGCGTCTGCGCGCGGGCAGCACAACGGCGACGTATTCGAGGATGGGTTCAGTACAAAATATTAAAGTTTTGTTGAAAAAACGAGTTTTTTATTGTTTTTGCAGGAAATCACGCTATTTGGGCCCCCCAAAGGGCTGAAACGATCGCGGATCGCGGTCCACACGGAAGGTGCGGCCGGTAAGTACTTGATTATGTGAAAATAAACTTAGTTTATGGCAGGAATTTTAAGCAAATTTACACTATTGTTTTATTAATTGACGAAAACTTCAATTAGCTGTTTTGACCACTTCCCATGAAGAGAAATGGATTGTGACAGCTGAAACGATGTGCCGTAGCCTAATCACGACGGATAGCGTCGAAAACCGCGAGGAAATCGCACAATTCGTTTTCAAGATTTCGTACTGTATGGAGAACGGTGTATCGCTTAGGTAGATTTTACGTGTCAAGTACCTAAGCAAAATTTTTTTCCGTTTTTCAGAGCTAGACCGGCGAGTGGGGTGTCAAAACACGCGTCTGCGCGCGGGCAGCACAACGGCGACGTATTCGAGGATGGGTTCAGTACAAAATATTAAAGTTTTGTTGAAAAAACGAGTTTTTTATTGTTTTTGCAGGAAATCACGCTATTTGGGCCCCCCAAAGGGCTGAAACGATCGCGGATCGCGGTCCACACGGAAGGTGCGGCCGGTAAGTACTTGATTATGTGAAAATAAACTTAGTTTATGGCAGGAATTTTAAGCAAATTTACACTATTGTTTTATTAATTGACGAAAACTTCAATTAGCTGTTTTGACCACTTCCCATGAAGAGAAATGGATTGTGACAGCTGAAACGATGTGCCGTAGCCTAATCACGACGGATAGCGTCGAAAACCGCGAGGAAATCGCACAATTCGTTTTCAAGATTTCGTACTGTATGGAGAACGGTGTATCGCTTAGGTAGATTTTACGTGTCAAGTACCTAAGCAAAAATTTTTTCCGTTTTTCAGAGCTAGACCGGCGAGTGGGGTGTCAAAACACGCGTCTGCGCGCGGGCAGCACAACGGCGACGTATTCGAGGATGGGTTCAGTACAAAATATTAAAGTTTTGTTGAAAAAACGAGTTTTTTATTGTTTTTGCAGGAAATCACGCTATTTGGGCCCCCCAAAGGGCTGAAACGATCGCGGATCGCGGTCCACACGGAAGGTGCGGCCGGTAAGTACTTGATTATGTGAAAATAAACTTAGTTTATGGCAGGAATTTTAAGCAAATTTACACTATTGTTTTATTAATTGACGAAAACTTCAATTAGCTGTTTTGACCACTTCCCATGAAGAGAAATGGATTGTGACAGCTGAAACGATGTGCCGTAGCCTAATCACGACGGATAGCGTCGAAAACCGCGAGGAAATCGCACAATTCGTTTTCAAGATTTCGTACTGTATGGAGAACGGTGTATCGCTTAGGTAGATTTTACGTGTCAAGTACCTAAGCAAAAATTTTTTCCGTTTTTCAGAGCTAGACCGGCGAGTGGGGTGTCAAAACACGCGTCTGCGCGCGGGCAGCACAACGGCGACGTATTCGAGGATGGGTTCAGTACAAAATATTAAAGTTTTGTTGAAAAAACGAGTTTTTTATTGTTTTTGCAGGAAATCACGCTATTTGGGCCCCCCAAAGGGCTGAAACGATCGCGGATCGCGGTCCACACGGAAGGTGCGGCCGGTAAGTACTTGATTATGTGAAAATAAACTTAGTTTATGGCAGGAATTTTAAGCAAATTTACACTATTGTTTTATTAATTGACGAAAACTTCAATTAGCTGTTTTGACCACTTCCCATGAAGAGAAATGGATTGTGACAGCTGAAACGATGTGCCGTAGCCTAATCACGACGGATAGCGTCGAAAACCGCGAGGAAATCGCACAATTCGTTTTCAAGATTTCGTACTGTATGGAGAACGGTGTATCGCTTAGGTAGATTTTACGTGTCAAGTACCTAAGCAAATTTTTTTTCCGTTTTTCAGAGCTAGACCGGCGAGTGGGGTGTCAAAACACGCGTCTGCGCGCGGGCAGCACAACGGCGACGTATTCGAGGATGGGTTCAGTACAAAATATTAAAGTTTTGTTGAAAAAACGAGTTTTTTATTGTTTTTGCAGGAAATCACGCTATTTGGGCCCCCCAAAGGGCTGAAACGATCGCGGATCGCGGTCCACACGGAAGGTGCGGCCGGTAAGTACTTGATTATGTGAAAATAAACTTAGTTTATGGCAGGAATTTTAAGCAAATTTACACTATTGTTTTATTAATTGACGAAAACTTCAATTAGCTGTTTTGACCACTTCCCATGAAGAGAAATGGATTGTGACAGCTGAAACGATGTGCCGTAGCCTAATCACGACGGATAGCGTCGAAAACCGCGAGGAAATCGCACAATTCGTTTTCAAGATTTCGTACTGTATGGAGAACGGTGTATCGCTTAGGTAGATTTTACGTGTCAAGTACCTAAGCAAAAATTTTTTCCGTTTTTCAGAGCTAGACCGGCGAGTGGGGTGTCAAAACACGCGTCTGCGCGCGGGCAGCACAACGGCGACGTATTCGAGGATGGGTTCAGTACAAAATATTAAAGTTTTGTTGAAAAAACGAGTTTTTTATTGTTTTTGCAGGAAATCACGCTATTTGGGCCCCCCAAAGGGCTGAAACGATCGCGGATCGCGGTCCACACGGAAGGTGCGGCCGGTAAGTACTTGATTATGTGAAAATAAACTTAGTTTATGGCAGGAATTTTAAGCAAATTTACACTATTGTTTTATTAATTGACGAAAACTTCAATTAGCTGTTTTGACCACTTCCCATGAAGAGAAATGGATTGTGACAGCTGAAACGATGTGCCGTAGCCTAATCACGACGGATAGCGTCGAAAACCGCGAGGAAATCGCACAATTCGTTTTCAAGATTTCGTACTGTATGGAGAACGGTGTATCGCTTAGGTAGATTTTACGTGTCAAGTACCTAAGCAAAAATTTTTTCCGTTTTTCAGAGCTAGACCGGCGAGTGGGGTGTCAAAACACGCGTCTGCGCGCGGGCAGCACAACGGCGACGTATTCGAGGATGGGTTCAGTACAAAATATTAAAGTTTTGTTGAAAAAACGAGTTTTTTATTGTTTTTGCAGGAAATCACGCTATTTGGGCCCCCCAAAGGGCTGAAACGATCGCGGATCGCGGTCCACACGGAAGGTGCGGCCGGTAAGTACTTGATTATGTGAAAATAAACTTAGTTTATGGCAGGAATTTTAAGCAAATTTACACTATTGTTTTATTAATTGACGAAAACTTCAATTAGCTGTTTTGACCACTTCCCATGAAGAGAAATGGATTGTGACAGCTGAAACGATGTGCCGTAGCCTAATCACGACGGATAGCGTCGAAAACCGCGAGGAAATCGCACAATTCGTTTTCAAGATTTCGTACTGTATGGAGAACGGTGTATCGCTTAGGTAGATTTTACGTGTCAAGTACCTAAGCAAAAATTTTTTCCGTTTTTCAGAGCTAGACCGGCGAGTGGGGTGTCAAAACACGCGTCTGCGCGCGGGCAGCACAACGGCGACGTATTCGAGGATGGGTTCAGTACAAAATATTAAAGTTTTGTTGAAAAAACGAGTTTTTTATTGTTTTTGCAGGAAATCACGCTATTTGGGCCCCCCAAAGGGCTGAAACGATCGCGGATCGCGGTCCACACGGAAGGTGCGGCCGGTAAGTACTTGATTATGTGAAAATAAACTTAGTTTATGGGAGGAATTTTAAGCAAATTTACACTATTGTTTTATTAATTGACGAAAACTTCAATTAGCTGTTTTGACCACTTCCCATGAAGAGAAATGGATTGTGACAGCTGAAACGATGTGCCGTAGCCTAATCACGACGGATAGCGTCGAAAACCGCGAGGAAATCGCACAATTCGTTTTCAAGATTTCGTACTGTATGGAGAACGGTGTATCGCTTAGGTAGATTTTACGTGTCAAGTACCTAAGCAAAAATTTTTTCCGTTTTTCAGAGCTAGACCGGCGAGTGGGGTGTCAAAACACGCGTCTGCGCGCGGGCAGCACAACGGCGACGTATTCGAGGATGGGTTCAGTACAAAATATTAAAGTTTTGTTGAAAAAACGAGTTTTTTATTGTTTTTGCAGGAAATCACGCTATTTGGGCCCCCCAAAGGGCTGAAACGATCGCGGATCGCGGTCCACACGGAAGGTGCGGCCGGTAAGTACTTGATTATGTGAAAATAAACTTAGTTTATGGCAGGAATTTTAAGCAAATTTACACTATTGTTTTATTAATTGACGAAAACTTCAATTAGCTGTTTTGACCACTTCCCATGAAGAGAAATGGATTGTGACAGCTGAAACGATGTGCCGTAGCCTAATCACGACGGATAGCGTCGAAAACCGCGAGGAAATCGCACAATTCGTTTTCAAGATTTCGTACTGTATGGAGAACGGTGTATCGCTTAGGTAGATTTTACGTGTCAAGTACCTAAGCAAAAATTTTTTCCGTTTTTCAGAGCTAGACCGGCGAGTGGGGTGTCAAAACACGCGTCTGCGCGCGGGCAGCACAACGGCGACGTATTCGAGGATGGGTTCAGTACAAAATATTAAAGTTTTGTTGAAAAAACGAGTTTTTTATTGTTTTTGCAGGAAATCACGCTATTTGGGCCCCCCAAAGGGCTGAAACGATCGCGGATCGCGGTCCACACGGAAGGTGCGGCCGGTAAGTACTTGATTATGTGAAAATAAACTTAGTTTATGGCAGGAATTTTAAGCAAATTTACACTATTGTTTTATTAATTGACGAAAACTTCAATTAGCTGTTTTGACCACTTCCCATGAAGAGAAATGGATTGTGACAGCTGAAACGATGTGCCGTAGCCTAATCACGACGGATAGCGTCGAAAACCGCGAGGAAATCGCACAATTCGTTTTCAAGATTTCGTACTGTATGGAGAACGGTGTATCGCTTAGGTAGATTTTACGTGTCAAGTACCTAAGCAAAAATTTTTTCCGTTTTTCAGAGCTAGACCGGCGAGTGGGGTGTCAAAACACGCGTCTGCGCGCGGGCAGCACAACGGCGACGTATTCGAGGATGGGTTCAGTACAAAATATTAAAGTTTTGTTGAAAAAACGAGTTTTTTATTGTTTTTGCAGGAAATCACGCTATTTGGGCCCCCCAAAGGGCTGAAACGATCGCGGATCGCGGTCCACACGGAAGGTGCGGCCGGTAAGTACTTGATTATGTGAAAATAAACTTAGTTTATGGCAGGAATTTTAAGCAAATTTACACTATTGTTTTATTAATTGACGAAAACTTCAATTAGCTGTTTTGACCACTTCCCATGAAGAGAAATGGATTGTGACAGCTGAAACGATGTGCCGTAGCCTAATCACGACGGATAGCGTCGAAAACCGCGAGGAAATCGCACAATTCGTTTTCAAGATTTCGTACTGTATGGAGAACGGTGTATCGCTTAGGTAGATTTTACGTGTCAAGTACCTAAGCAAAAATTTTTTCCGTTTTTCAGAGCTAGACCGGCGAGTGGGGTGTCAAAACACGCGTCTGCGCGCGGGCAGCACAACGGCGACGTATTCGAGGATGGGTTCAGTACAAAATATTAAAGTTTTGTTGAAAAAACGAGTTTTTTATTGTTTTTGCAGGAAATCACGCTATTTGGGCCCCCCAAAGGGCTGAAACGATCGCGGATCGCGGTCCACACGGAAGGTGCGGCCGGTAAGTACTTGATTATGTGAAAATAAACTTAGTTTATGGCAGGAATTTTAAGCAAATTTACACTATTGTTTTATTAATTGACGAAAACTTCAATTAGCTGTTTTGACCACTTCCCATGAAGAGAAATGGATTGTGACAGCTGAAACGATGTGCCGTAGCCTAATCACGACGGATAGCGTCGAAAACCGCGAGGAAATCGCACAATTCGTTTTCAAGATTTCGTACTGTATGGAGAACGGTGTATCGCTTAGGTAGATTTTACGTGTCAAGTACCTAAGCAAAAATTTTTTCCGTTTTTCAGAGCTAGACCGGCGAGTGGGGTGTCAAAACACGCGTCTGCGCGCGGGCAGCACAACGGCGACGTATTCGAGGATGGGTTCAGTACAAAATATTAAAGTTTTGTTGAAAAAACGAGTTTTTTATTGTTTTTGCAGGAAATCACGCTATTTGGGCCCCCCAAAGGGCTGAAACGATCGCGGATCGCGGTCCACACGGAAGGTGCGGCCGGTAAGTACTTGATTATGTGAAAATAAACTTAGTTTATGGCAGGAATTTTAAGCAAATTTACACTATTGTTTTATTAATTGACGAAAACTTCAATTAGCTGTTTTGACCACTTCCCATGAAGAGAAATGGATTGTGACAGCTGAAACGATGTGCCGTAGCCTAATCACGACGGATAGCGTCGAAAACCGCGAGGAAATCGCACAATTCGTTTTCAAGATTTCGTACTGTATGGAGAACGGTGTATCGCTTAGGTAGATTTTACGTGTCAAGTACCTAAGCAAAAATTTTTTCCGTTTTTCAGAGCTAGACCGGCGAGTGGGGTGTCAAAACACGCGTCTGCGCGCGGGCAGCACAACGGCGACGTATTCGAGGATGGGTTCAGTACAAAATATTAAAGTTTTGTTGAAAAAACGAGTTTTTTATTGTTTTTGCAGGAAATCACGCTATTTGGGCCCCCCAAAGGGCTGAAACGATCGCGGATCGCGGTCCACACGGAAGGTGCGGCCGGTAAGTACTTGATTATGTGAAAATAAACTTAGTTTATGGCAGGAATTTTAAGCAAATTTACACTATTGTTTTATTAATTGACGAAAACTTCAATTAGCTGTTTTGACCACTTCCCATGAAGAGAAATGGATTGTGACAGCTGAAACGATGTGCCGTAGCCTAATCACGACGGATAGCGTCGAAAACCGCGAGGAAATCGCACAATTCGTTTTCAAGATTTCGTACTGTATGGAGAACGGTGTATCGCTTAGGTAGATTTTACGTGTCAAGTACCTAAGCAAAAATTTTTTCCGTTTTTCAGAGCTAGACCGGCGAGTGGGGTGTCAAAACACGCGTCTGCGCGCGGGCAGCACAACGGCGACGTATTCGAGGATGGGTTCAGTACAAAATATTAAAGTTTTGTTGAAAAAACGAGTTTTTTATTGTTTTTGCAGGAAATCACGCTATTTGGGCCCCCCAAAGGGCTGAAACGATCGCGGATCGCGGTCCACACGGAAGGTGCGGCCGGTAAGTACTTGATTATGTGAAAATAAACTTAGTTTATGGCAGGAATTTTAAGCAAATTTACACTATTGTTTTATTAATTGACGAAAACTTCAATTAGCTGTTTTGACCACTTCCCATGAAGAGAAATGGATTGTGACAGCTGAAACGATGTGCCGTAGCCTAATCACGACGGATAGCGTCGAAAACCGCGAGGAAATCGCACAATTCGTTTTCAAGATTTCGTACTGTATGGAGAACGGTGTATCGCTTAGGTAGATTTTACGTGTCAAGTACCTAAGCAAAAATTTTTTCCGTTTTTCAGAGCTAGACCGGCGAGTGGGGTGTCAAAACACGCGTCTGCGCGCGGGCAGCACAACGGCGACGTATTCGAGGATGGGTTCAGTACAAAATATTAAAGTTTTGTTGAAAAAACGAGTTTTTTATTGTTTTTGCAGGAAATCACGCTATTTGGGCCCCCCAAAGGGCTGAAACGATCGCGGATCGCGGTCCACACGGAAGGTGCGGCCGGTAAGTACTTGATTATGTGAAAATAAACTTAGTTTATGGCAGGAATTTTAAGCAAATTTACACTATTGTTTTATTAATTGACGAAAACTTCAATTAGCTGTTTTGACCACTTCCCATGAAGAGAAATGGATTGTGACAGCTGAAACGATGTGCCGTAGCCTAATCACGACGGATAGCGTCGAAAACCGCGAGGAAATCGCACAATTCGTTTTCAAGATTTCGTACTGTATGGAGAACGGTGTATCGCTTAGGTAGATTTTACGTGTCAAGTACCTAAGCAAAAATTTTTTCCGTTTTTCAGAGCTAGACCGGCGAGTGGGGTGTCAAAACACGCGTCTGCGCGCGGGCAGCACAACGGCGACGTATTCGAGGATGGGTTCAGTACAAAATATTAAAGTTTTGTTGAAAAAACGAGTTTTTTATTGTTTTTGCAGGAAATCACGCTATTTGGGCCCCCCAAAGGGCTGAAACGATCGCGAATCGCGGTCCACACGGAAGGTGCGGCCGGTAAGTACTTGATTATGTGAAAATAAACTTAGTTTATGGCAGGAATTTTAAGCAAATTTACACTATTGTTTTATTAATTGACGAAAACTTCAATTAGCTGTTTTGACCACTTCCCATGAAGAGAAATGGATTGTGACAGCTGAAACGATGTGCCGTAGCCTAATCACGACGGATAGCGTCGAAAACCGCGAGGAAATCGCACAATTCGTTTTCAAGATTTCGTACTGTATGGAGAACGGTGTATCGCTTAGGTAGATTTTACGTGTCAAGTACCTAAGCAAAAATTTTTTCCGTTTTTCAGAGCTAGACCGGCGAGTGGGGTGTCAAAACACGCGTCTGCGCGCGGGCAGCACAACGGCGACGTATTCGAGGATGGGTTCAGTACAAAATATTAAAGTTTTGTTGAAAAAACGAGTTTTTTATTGTTTTTGCAGGAAATCACGCTATTTGGGCCCCCCAAAGGGCTGAAACGATCGCGGATCGCGGTCCACACGGAAGGTGCGGCCGGTAAGTACTTGATTATGTGAAAATAAACTTAGTTTATGGCAGGAATTTTAAGCTTTACACTATTGTTTTATTAATTGACGAAAACTTCAATTAGCTGTTTTGACCACTTCCCATGAAGAGAAATGGATTGTGACAGCTGAAACGATGTGCCGTAGCCTAATCACGACGGATAGCGTCGAAAACCGCGAGGAAATCGCACAATTCGTTTTCAAGATTTCGTACTGTATGGAGAACGGTGTATCGCTTAGGTAGATTTTACGTGTCAAGTACCTAAGCAAAAATTTTTTCCGTTTTTCAGAGCTAGACCGGCGAGTGGGGTGTCAAAACACGCGTCTGCGCGCGGGCAGCACAACGGCGACGTATTCGAGGATGGGTTCAGTACAAAATATTAAAGTTTTGTTGAAAAAACGAGTTTTTTATTGTTTTTGCAGGAAATCACGCTATTTGGGCCCCCCAAAGGGCTGAAACGATCGCGGATCGCGGTCCACACGGAAGGTGCGGCCGGTAAGTACTTGATTATGTGAAAATAAACTTAGTTTATGGCAGGAATTTTAAGCAAATTTACACTATTGTTTTATTAATTGACGAAAACTTCAATTAGCTGTTTTGACCACTTCCCATGAAGAGAAATGGATTGTGACAGCTGAAACGATGTGCCGTAGCCTAATCACGACGGATAGCGTCGAAAACCGCGAGGAAATCGCACAATTCGTTTTCAAGATTTCGTACTGTATGGAGAACGGTGTATCGCTTAGGTAGATTTTACGTGTCAAGTACCTAAGCAAAAATTTTTTCCGTTTTTCAGAGCTAGACCGGCGAGTGGGGTGTCAAAACACGCGTCTGCGCGCGGGCAGCACAACGGCGACGTATTCGAGGATGGGTTCAGTACAAAATATTAAAGTTTTGTTGAAAAAACGAGTTTTTTATTGTTTTTGCAGGAAATCACGCTATTTGGGCCCCCCAAAGGGCTGAAACGATCGCGGATCGCGGTCCACACGGAAGGTGCGGCCGGTAAGTACTTGATTATGTGAAAATAAACTTAGTTTATGGCAGGAATTTTAAGCAAATTTACACTATTGTTTTATTAATTGACGAAAACTTCAATTAGCTGTTTTGACCACTTCCCATGAAGAGAAATGGATTGTGACAGCTGAAACGATGTGCCGTAGCCTAATCACGACGGATAGCGTCGAAAACCGCGAGGAAATCGCACAATTCGTTTTCAAGATTTCGTACTGTATGGAGAACGGTGTATCGCTTAGGTAGATTTTACGTGTCAAGTACCTAAGCAAAAATTTTTTCCGTTTTTCAGAGCTAGACCGGCGAGTGGGGTGTCAAAACACGCGTCTGCGCGCGGGCAGCACAACGGCGACGTATTCGAGGATGGGTTCAGTACAAAATATTAAAGTTTTGTTGAAAAAACGAGTTTTTTATTGTTTTTGCAGGAAATCACGCTATTTGGGCCCCCCAAAGGGCTGAAACGATCGCGGATCGCGGTCCACACGGAAGGTGCGGCCGGTAAGTACTTGATTATGTGAAAATAAACTTAGTTTATGGCAGGAATTTTAAGCAAATTTACACTATTGTTTTATTAATTGACGAAAACTTCAATTAGCTGTTTTGACCACTTCCCATGAAGAGAAATGGATTGTGACAGCTGAAACGATGTGCCGTAGCCTAATCACGACGGATAGCGTCGAAAACCGCGAGGAAATCGCACAATTCGTTTTCAAGATTTCGTACTGTATGGAGAACGGTGTATCGCTTAGGTAGATTTTACGTGTCAAGTACCTAAGCAAAAATTTTTTCCGTTTTTCAGAGCTAGACCGGCGAGTGGGGTGTCAAAACACGCGTCTGCGCGCGGGCAGCACAACGGCGACGTATTCGAGGATGGGTTCAGTACAAAATATTAAAGTTTTGTTGAAAAAACGAGTTTTTTATTGTTTTTGCAGGAAATCACGCTATTTGGGCCCCCCAAAGGGCTGAAACGATCGCGAATCGCGGTCCACACGGAAGGTGCGGCCGGTAAGTACTTGATTATGTGAAAATAAACTTAGTTTATGGCAGGAATTTTAAGCAAATTTACACTATTGTTTTATTAATTGACGAAAACTTCAATTAGCTGTTTTGACCACTTCCCATGAAGAGAAATGGATTGTGACAGCTGAAACGATGTGCCGTAGCCTAATCACGACGGATAGCGTCGAAAACCGCGAGGAAATCGCACAATTCGTTTTCAAGATTTCGTACTGTATGGAGAACGGTGTATCGCTTAGGTAGATTTTACGTGTCAAGTACCTAAGCAAAAATTTTTTCCGTTTTTCAGAGCTAGACCGGCGAGTGGGGTGTCAAAACACGCGTCTGCGCGCGGGCAGCACAACGGCGACGTATTCGAGGATGGGTTCAGTACAAAATATTAAAGTTTTGTTGAAAAAACGAGTTTTTTATTGTTTTTGCAGGAAATCACGCTATTTGGGCCCCCCAAAGGGCTGAAACGATCGCGGATCGCGGTCCACACGGAAGGTGCGGCCGGTAAGTACTTGATTATGTGAAAATAAACTTAGTTTATGGCAGGAATTTTAAGCTTTACACTATTGTTTTATTAATTGACGAAAACTTCAATTAGCTGTTTTGACCACTTCCCATGAAGAGAAATGGATTGTGACAGCTGAAACGATGTGCCGTAGCCTAATCACGACGGATAGCGTCGAAAACCGCGAGGAAATCGCACAATTCGTTTTCAAGATTTCGTACTGTATGGAGAACGGTGTATCGCTTAGGTAGATTTTACGTGTCAAGTACCTAAGCAAAAATTTTTTCCGTTTTTCAGAGCTAGACCGGCGAGTGGGGTGTCAAAACACGCGTCTGCGCGCGGGCAGCACAACGGCGACGTATTCGAGGATGGGTTCAGTACAAAATATTAAAGTTTTGTTGAAAAAACGAGTTTTTTATTGTTTTTGCAGGAAATCACGCTATTTGGGCCCCCCAAAGGGCTGAAACGATCGCGGATCGCGGTCCACACGGAAGGTGCGGCCGGTAAGTACTTGATTATGTGAAAATAAACTTAGTTTATGGCAGGAATTTTAAGCAAATTTACACTATTGTTTTATTAATTGACGAAAACTTCAATTAGCTGTTTTGACCACTTCCCATGAAGAGAAATGGATTGTGACAGCTGAAACGATGTGCCGTAGCCTAATCACGACGGATAGCGTCGAAAACCGCGAGGAAATCGCACAATTCGTTTTCAAGATTTCGTACTGTATGGAGAACGGTGTATCGCTTAGGTAGATTTTACGTGTCAAGTACCTAAGCAAAAATTTTTTCCGTTTTTCAGAGCTAGACCGGCGAGTGGGGTGTCAAAACACGCGTCTGCGCGCGGGCAGCACAACGGCGACGTATTCGAGGATGGGTTCAGTACAAAATATTAAAGTTTTGTTGAAAAAACGAGTTTTTTATTGTTTTTGCAGGAAATCACGCTATTTGGGCCCCCCAAAGGGCTGAAACGATCGCGGATCGCGGTCCACACGGAAGGTGCGGCCGGTAAGTACTTGATTATGTGAAAATAAACTTAGTTTATGGCAGGAATTTTAAGCAAATTTACACTATTGCTTTATTAATTGACGAAAACTTCAATTAGCTGTTTTGACCACTTCCCATGAAGAGAAATGGATTGTGACAGCTGAAACGATGTGCCGTAGCCTAATCACGACGGATAGCGTCGAAAACCGCGAGGAAATCGCACAATTCGTTTTCAAGATTTCGTACTGTATGGAGAACGGTGTATCGCATAGGTAGATTTTACGTGTCAAGTACCTAAGCAAAATTTTTTTCCGTTTTTCAGAGCTAGACCGGCGAGTGGGGTGTCAAAACACGCGTCTGCGCGCGGGCAGCACAACGGCGACGTATTCGAGGATGGGTTCAGTACAAAATATTAAAGTTTTGTTGAAAAAACGAGTTTTTTATTGTTTTTGCAGGAAATCACGCTATTTGGGCCCCCCAAAGGGCTGAAACGATCGCGGATCGCGGTCCACACGGAAGGTGCGGCCGGTAAGTACTTGATTATGTGAAAATAAACTTAGTTTATGGCAGGAATTTTAAGCAAATTTACACTATTGTTTTATTAATTGACGAAAACTTCAATTAGCTGTTTTGACCACTTCCCATGAAGAGAAATGGATTGTGACAGCTGAAACGATGTGCCGTAGCCTAATCACGACGGATAGCGTCGAAAACCGCGAGGAAATCGCACAATTCGTTTTCAAGATTTCGTACTGTATGGAGAACGGTGTATCGCTTAGGTAGATTTTACGTGTCAAGTACCTAAGCAAAAATTTTTTCCGTTTTTCAGAGCTAGACCGGCGAGTGGGGTGTCAAAACACGCGTCTGCGCGCGGGCAGCACAACGGCGACGTATTCGAGGATGGGTTCAGTACAAAATATTAAAGTTTTGTTGAAAAAACGAGTTTTTTATTGTTTTTGCAGGAAATCACGCTATTTGGGCCCCCCAAAGGGCTGAAACGATCGCGGATCGCGGTCCACACGGAAGGTGCGGCCGGTAAGTACTTGATTATGTGAAAATAAACTTAGTTTATGGCAGGAATTTTAAGCAAATTTACACTATTGTTTTATTAATTGACGAAAACTTCAATTAGCTGTTTTGACCACTTCCCATGAAGAGAAATGGATTGTGACAGCTGAAACGATGTGCCGTAGCCTAATCACGACGGATAGCGTCGAAAACCGCGAGGAAATCGCACAATTCGTTTTCAAGATTTCGTACTGTATGGAGAACGGTGTATCGCTTAGGTAGATTTTACGTGTCAAGTACCTAAGCAAAAATTTTTTCCGTTTTTCAGAGCTAGACCGGCGAGTGGGGTGTCAAAACACGCGTCTGCGCGCGGGCAGCACAACGGCGACGTATTCGAGGATGGGTTCAGTACAAAATATTAAAGTTTTGTTGAAAAAACGAGTTTTTTATTGTTTTTGCAGGAAATCACGCTATTTGGGCCCCCCAAAGGGCTGAAACGATCGCGGATCGCGGTCCACACGGAAGGTGCGGCCGGTAAGTACTTGATTATGTGAAAATAAACTTAGTTTATGGCAGGAATTTTAAGCAAATTTACACTATTGTTTTATTAATTGACGAAAACTTCAATTAGCTGTTTTGACCACTTCCCATGAAGAGAAATGGATTGTGACAGCTGAAACGATGTGCCGTAGCCTAATCACGACGGATAGCGTCGAAAACCGCGAGGAAATCGCACAATTCGTTTTCAAGATTTCGTACTGTATGGAGAACGGTGTATCGCTTAGGTAGATTTTACGTGTCAAGTACCTAAGCAAAAATTTTTTCCGTTTTTCAGAGCTAGACCGGCGAGTGGGGTGTCAAAACACGCGTCTGCGCGCGGGCAGCACAACGGCGACGTATTCGAGGATGGGTTCAGTACAAAATATTAAAGTTTTGTTGAAAAAACGAGTTTTTTATTGTTTTTGCAGGAAATCACGCTATTTGGGCCCCCCAAAGGGCTGAAACGATCGCGGATCGCGGTCCACACGGAAGGTGCGGCCGGTAAGTACTTGATTATGTGAAAATAAACTTAGTTTATGGCAGGAATTTTAAGCAAATTTACACTATTGTTTTATTAATTGACGAAAACTTCAATTAGCTGTTTTGACCACTTCCCATGAAGAGAAATGGATTGTGACAGCTGAAACGATGTGCCGTAGCCTAATCACGACGGATAGCGTCGAAAACCGCGAGGAAATCGCACAATTCGTTTTCAAGATTTCGTACTGTATGGAGAACGGTGTATCGCTTAGGTAGATTTTACGTGTCAAGTACCTAAGCAAAAATTTTTTCCGTTTTTCAGAGCTAGACCGGCGAGTGGGGTGTCAAAACACGCGTCTGCGCGCGGGCAGCACAACGGCGACGTATTCGAGGATGGGTTCAGTACAAAATATTAAAGTTTTGTTGAAAAAACGAGTTTTTTATTGTTTTTGCAGGAAATCACGCTATTTGGGCCCCCCAAAGGGCTGAAACGATCGCGGATCGCGGTCCACACGGAAGGTGCGGCCGGTAAGTACTTGATTATGTGAAAATAAACTTAGTTTATGGCAGGAATTTTAAGCAAATTTACACTATTGTTTTATTAATTGACGAAAACTTCAATTAGCTGTTTTGACCACTTCCCATGAAGAGAAATGGATTGTGACAGCTGAAACGATGTGCCGTAGCCTAATCACGACGGATAGCGTCGAAAACCGCGAGGAAATCGCACAATTCGTTTTCAAGATTTCGTACTGTATGGAGAACGGTGTATCGCTTAGGTAGATTTTACGTGTCAAGTACCTAAGCAAAAATTTTTTCCATTTTTCAGAGCTAGACCGGCGAGTGGGGTGTCAAAACACGCGTCTGCGCGCGGGCAGCACAACGGCGACGTATTCGAGGATGGGTTCAGTACAAAATATTAAAGTTTTGTTGAAAAAACGAGTTTTTTATTGTTTTTGCAGGAAATCACGCTATTTGGGCCCCCCAAAGGGCTGAAACGATCGCGGATCGCGGTCCACACGGAAGGTGCGGCCGGTAAGTACTTGATTATGTGAAAATAAACTTAGTTTATGGCAGGAATTTTAAGCAAATTTACACTATTGTTTTATTAATTGACGAAAACTTCAATTAGCTGTTTTGACCACTTCCCATGAAGAGAAATGGATTGTGACAGCTGAAACGATGTGCCGTAGCCTAATCACGACGGATAGCGTCGAAAACCGCGAGGAAATCGCACAATTCGTTTTCAAGATTTCGTACTGTATGGAGAACGGTGTATCGCTTAGGTAGATTTTACGTGTCAAGTACCTAAGCAAAAATTTTTTCCGTTTTTCAGAGCTAGACCGGCGAGTGGGGTGTCAAAACACGCGTCTGCGCGCGGGCAGCACAACGGCGACGTATTCGAGGATGGGTTCAGTACAAAATATTAAAGTTTTGTTGAAAAAACGAGTTTTTTATTGTTTTTGCAGGAAATCACGCTATTTGGGCCCCCCAAAGGGCTGAAACGATCGCGGATCGCGGTCCACACGGAAGGTGCGGCCGGTAAGTACTTGATTATGTGAAAATAAACTTAGTTTATGGCAGGAATTTTAAGCAAATTTACACTATTGTTTTATTAATTGACGAAAACTTCAATTAGCTGTTTTGACCACTTCCCATGAAGAGAAATGGATTGTGACAGCTGAAACGATGTGCCGTAGCCTAATCACGACGGATAGCGTCGAAAACCGCGAGGAAATCGCACAATTCGTTTTCAAGATTTCGTACTGTATGGAGAACGGTGTATCGCTTAGGTAGATTTTACGTGTCAAGTACCTAAGCAAAAATTTTTTCCGTTTTTCAGAGCTAGACCGGCGAGTGGGGTGTCAAAACACGCGTCTGCGCGCGGGCAGCACAACGGCGACGTATTCGAGGATGGGTTCAGTACAAAATATTAAAGTTTTGTTGAAAAAACGAGTTTTTTATTGTTTTTGCAGGAAATCACGCTATTTGGGCCCCCCAAAGGGCTGAAACGATCGCGGATCGCGGTCCACACGGAAGGTGCGGCCGGTAAGTACTTGATTATGTGAAAATAAACTTAGTTTATGGCAGGAATTTTAAGCAAATTTACACTATTGTTTTATTAATTGACGAAAACTTCAATTAGCTGTTTTGACCACTTCCCATGAAGAGAAATGGATTGTGACAGCTGAAACGATGTGCCGTAGCCTAATCACGACGGATAGCGTCGAAAACCGCGAGGAAATCGCACAATTCGTTTTCAAGATTTCGTACTGTATGGAGAACGGTGTATCGCTTAGGTAGATTTTACGTGTCAAGTACCTAAGCAAAAATTTTTTCCGTTTTTCAGAGCTAGACCGGCGAGTGGGGTGTCAAAACACGCGTCTGCGCGCGGGCAGCACAACGGCGACGTATTCGAGGATGGGTTCAGTACAAAATATTAAAGTTTTGTTGAAAAAACGAGTTTTTTATTGTTTTTGCAGGAAATCACGCTATTTGGGCCCCCCAAAGGGCTGAAACGATCGCGGATCGCGGTCCACACGGAAGGTGCGGCCGGTAAGTACTTGATTATGTGAAAATAAACTTAGTTTATGGCAGGAATTTTAAGCAAATTTACACTATTGTTTTATTAATTGACGAAAACTTCAATTAGCTGTTTTGACCACTTCCCATGAAGAGAAATGGATTGTGACAGCTGAAACGATGTGCCGTAGCCTAATCACGACGGATAGCGTCGAAAACCGCGAGGAAATCGCACAATTCGTTTTCAAGATTTCGTACTGTATGGAGAACGGTGTATCGCTTAGGTAGATTTTACGTGTCAAGTACCTAAGCAAAAATTTTTTCCGTTTTTCAGAGCTAGACCGGCGAGTGGGGTGTCAAAACACGCGTCTGCGCGCGGGCAGCACAACGGCGACGTATTCGAGGATGGGTTCAGTACAAAATATTAAAGTTTTGTTGAAAAAACGAGTTTTTTATTGTTTTTGCAGGAAATCACGCTATTTGGGCCCCCCAAAGGGCTGAAACGATCGCGGATCGCGGTCCACACGGAAGGTGCGGCCGGTAAGTACTTGATTATGTGAAAATAAACTTAGTTTATGGCAGGAATTTTAAGCAAATTTACACTATTGTTTTATTAATTGACGAAAACTTCAATTAGCTGTTTTGACCACTTCCCATGAAGAGAAATGGATTGTGACAGCTGAAACGATGTGCCGTAGCCTAATCACGACGGATAGCGTCGAAAACCGCGAGGAAATCGCACAATTCGTTTTCAAGATTTCGTACTGTATGGAGAACGGTGTATCGCTTAGGTAGATTTTACGTGTCAAGTACCTAAGCAAAAATTTTTTCCGTTTTTCAGAGCTAGACCGGCGAGTGGGGTGTCAAAACACGCGTCTGCGCGCGGGCAGCACAACGGCGACGTATTCGAGGATGGGTTCAGTACAAAATATTAAAGTTTTGTTGAAAAAACGAGTTTTTTATTGTTTTTGCAGGAAATCACGCTATTTGGGCCCCCCAAAGGGCTGAAACGATCGCGGATCGCGGTCCACACGGAAGGTGCGGCCGGTAAGTACTTGATTATGTGAAAATAAACTTAGTTTATGGCAGGAATTTTAAGCAAATTTACACTATTGTTTTATTAATTGACGAAAACTTCAATTAGCTGTTTTGACCACTTCCCATGAAGAGAAATGGATTGTGACAGCTGAAACGATGTGCCGTAGCCTAATCACGACGGATAGCGTCGAAAACCGCGAGGAAATCGCACAATTCGTTTTCAAGATTTCGTACTGTATGGAGAACGGTGTATCGCTTAGGTAGATTTTACGTGTCAAGTACCTAAGCAAAAATTTTTTCCGTTTTTCAGAGCTAGACCGGCGAGTGGGGTGTCAAAACACGCGTCTGCGCGCGGGCAGCACAACGGCGACGTATTCGAGGATGGGTTCAGTACAAAATATTAAAGTTTTGTTGAAAAAACGAGTTTTTTATTGTTTTTGCAGGAAATCACGCTATTTGGGCCCCCCAAAGGGCTGAAACGATCGCGGATCGCGGTCCACACGGAAGGTGCGGCCGGTAAGTACTTGATTATGTGAAAATAAACTTAGTTTATGGCAGGAATTTTAAGCAAATTTACACTATTGTTTTATTAATTGACGAAAACTTCAATTAGCTGTTTTGACCACTTCCCATGAAGAGAAATGGATTGTGACAGCTGAAACGATGTGCCGTAGCCTAATCACGACGGATAGCGTCGAAAACCGCGAGGAAATCGCACAATTCGTTTTCAAGATTTCGTACTGTATGGAGAACGGTGTATCGCTTAGGTAGATTTTACGTGTCAAGTACCTAAGCAAAAATTTTTTCCGTTTTTCAGAGCTAGACCGGCGAGTGGGGTGTCAAAACACGCGTCTGCGCGCGGGCAGCACAACGGCGACGTATTCGAGGATGGGTTCAGTACAAAATATTAAAGTTTTGTTGAAAAAACGAGTTTTTTATTGTTTTTGCAGGAAATCACGCTATTTGGGCCCCCCAAAGGGCTGAAACGATCGCGGATCGCGGTCCACACGGAAGGTGCGGCCGGTAAGTACTTGATTATGTGAAAATAAACTTAGTTTATGGCAGGAATTTTAAGCAAATTTACACTATTGTTTTATTAATTGACGAAAACTTCAATTAGCTGTTTTGACCACTTCCCATGAAGAGAAATGGATTGTGACAGCTGAAACGATGTGCCGTAGCCTAATCACGACGGATAGCGTCGAAAACCGCGAGGAAATCGCACAATTCGTTTTCAAGATTTCGTACTGTATGGAGAACGGTGTATCGCTTAGGTAGATTTTACGTGTCAAGTACCTAAGCAAAAATTTTTTCCGTTTTTCAGAGCTAGACCGGCGAGTGGGGTGTCAAAACACGCGTCTGCGCGCGGGCAGCACAACGGCGACGTATTCGAGGATGGGTTCAGTACAAAATATTAAAGTTTTGTTGAAAAAACGAGTTTTTTATTGTTTTTGCAGGAAATCACGCTATTTGGGCCCCCCAAAGGGCTGAAACGATCGCGGATCGCGGTCCACACGGAAGGTGCGGCCGGTAAGTACTTGATTATGTGAAAATAAACTTAGTTTATGGCAGGAATTTTAAGCAAATTTACACTATTGTTTTATTAATTGACGAAAACTTCAATTAGCTGTTTTGACCACTTCCCATGAAGAGAAATGGATTGTGACAGCTGAAACGATGTGCCGTAGCCTAATCACGACGGATAGCGTCGAAAACCGCGAGGAAATCGCACAATTCGTTTTCAAGATTTCGTACTGTATGGAGAACGGTGTATCGCTTAGGTAGATTTTACGTGTCAAGTACCTAAGCAAAAATTTTTTCCGTTTTTCAGAGCTAGACCGGCGAGTGGGGTGTCAAAACACGCGTCTGCGCGCGGGCAGCACAACGGCGACGTATTCGAGGATGGGTTCAGTACAAAATATTAAAGTTTTGTTGAAAAAACGAGTTTTTTATTGTTTTTGCAGGAAATCACGCTATTTGGGCCCCCCAAAGGGCTGAAACGATCGCGGATCGCGGTCCACACGGAAGGTGCGGCCGGTAAGTACTTGATTATGTGAAAATAAACTTAGTTTATGGCAGGAATTTTAAGCAAATTTACACTATTGTTTTATTAATTGACGAAAACTTCAATTAGCTGTTTTGACCACTTCCCATGAAGAGAAATGGATTGTGACAGCTGAAACGATGTGCCGTAGCCTAATCACGACGGATAGCGTCGAAAACCGCGAGGAAATCGCACAATTCGTTTTCAAGATTTCGTACTGTATGGAGAACGGTGTATCGCTTAGGTAGATTTTACGTGTCAAGTACCTAAGCAAAAATTTTTTCCGTTTTTCAGAGCTAGACCGGCGAGTGGGGTGTCAAAACACGCGTCTGCGCGCGGGCAGCACAACGGCGACGTATTCGAGGATGGGTTCAGTACAAAATATTAAAGTTTTGTTGAAAAAACGAGTTTTTTATTGTTTTTGCAGGAAATCACGCTATTTGGGCCCCCCAAAGGGCTGAAACGATCGCGGATCGCGGTCCACACGGAAGGTGCGGCCGGTAAGTACTTGATTATGTGAAAATAAACTTAGTTTATGGCAGGAATTTTAAGCAAATTTACACTATTGTTTTATTAATTGACGAAAACTTCAATTAGCTGTTTTGACCACTTCCCATGAAGAGAAATGGATTGTGACAGCTGAAACGATGTGCCGTAGCCTAATCACGACGGATAGCGTCGAAAACCGCGAGGAAATCGCACAATTCGTTTTCAAGATTTCGTACTGTATGGAGAACGGTGTATCGCTTAGGTAGATTTTACGTGTCAAGTACCTAAGCAAAAATTTTTTCCGTTTTTCAGAGCTAGACCGGCGAGTGGGGTGTCAAAACACGCGTCTGCGCGCGGGCAGCACAACGGCGACGTATTCGAGGATGGGTTCAGTACAAAATATTAAAGTTTTGTTGAAAAAACGAGTTTTTTATTGTTTTTGCAGGAAATCACGCTATTTGGGCCCCCCAAAGGGCTGAAACGATCGCGGATCGCGGTCCACACGGAAGGTGCGGCCGGTAAGTACTTGATTATGTGAAAATAAACTTAGTTTATGGCAGGAATTTTAAGCAAATTTACACTATTGTTTTATTAATTGACGAAAACTTCAATTAGCTGTTTTGACCACTTCCCATGAAGAGAAATGGATTGTGACAGCTGAAACGATGTGCCGTAGCCTAATCACGACGGATAGCGTCGAAAACCGCGAGGAAATCGCACAATTCGTTTTCAAGATTTCGTACTGTATGGAGAACGGTGTATCGCTTAGGTAGATTTTACGTGTCAAGTACCTAAGCAAAAATTTTTTCCGTTTTTCAGAGCTAGACCGGCGAGTGGGGTGTCAAAACACGCGTCTGCGCGCGGGCAGCACAACGGCGACGTATTCGAGGATGGGTTCAGTACAAAATATTAAAGTTTTGTTGAAAAAACGAGTTTTTTATTGTTTTTGCAGGAAATCACGCTATTTGGGCCCCCCAAAGGGCTGAAACGATCGCGGATCGCGGTCCACACGGAAGGTGCGGCCGGTAAGTACTTGATTATGTGAAAATAAACTTAGTTTATGGCAGGAATTTTAAGCAAATTTACACTATTGTTTTATTAATTGACGAAAACTTCAATTAGCTGTTTTGACCACTTCCCATGAAGAGAAATGGATTGTGACAGCTGAAACGATGTGCCGTAGCCTAATCACGACGGATAGCGTCGAAAACCGCGAGGAAATCGCACAATTCGTTTTCAAGATTTCGTACTGTATGGAGAACGGTGTATCGCTTAGGTAGATTTTACGTGTCAAGTACCTAAGCAAAAATTTTTTCCGTTTTTCAGAGCTAGACCGGCGAGTGGGGTGTCAAAACACGCGTCTGCGCGCGGGCAGCACAACGGCGACGTATTCGAGGATGGGTTCAGTACAAAATATTAAAGTTTTGTTGAAAAAACGAGTTTTTTATTGTTTTTGCAGGAAATCACGCTATTTGGGCCCCCCAAAGGGCTGAAACGATCGCGGATCGCGGTCCACACGGAAGGTGCGGCCGGTAAGTACTTGATTATGTGAAAATAAACTTAGTTTATGGCAGGAATTTTAAGCAAATTTACACTATTGTTTTATTAATTGACGAAAACTTCAATTAGCTGTTTTGACCACTTCCCATGAAGAGAAATGGATTGTGACAGCTGAAACGATGTGCCGTAGCCTAATCACGACGGATAGCGTCGAAAACCGCGAGGAAATCGCACAATTCGTTTTCAAGATTTCGTACTGTATGGAGAACGGTGTATCGCTTAGGTAGATTTTACGTGTCAAGTACCTAAGCAAAAATTTTTTCCGTTTTTCAGAGCTAGACCGGCGAGTGGGGTGTCAAAACACGCGTCTGCGCGCGGGCAGCACAACGGCGACGTATTCGAGGATGGGTTCAGTACAAAATATTAAAGTTTTGTTGAAAAAACGAGTTTTTTATTGTTTTTGCAGGAAATCACGCTATTTGGGCCCCCCAAAGGGCTGAAACGATCGCGGATCGCGGTCCACACGGAAGGTGCGGCCGGTAAGTACTTGATTATGTGAAAATAAACTTAGTTTATGGCAGGAATTTTAAGCAAATTTACACTATTGCTTTATTAATTGACGAAAACTTCAATTAGCTGTTTTGACCACTTCCCATGAAGAGAAATGGATTGTGACAGCTGAAACGATGTGCCGTAGCCTAATCACGACGGATAGCGTCGAAAACCGCGAGGAAATCGCACAATTCGTTTTCAAGATTTCGTACTGTATGGAGAACGGTGTATCGCTTAGGTAGATTTTACGTGTCAAGTACCTAAGCAAAATTTTTTTCCGTTTTTCAGAGCTAGACCGGCGAGTGGGGTGTCAAAACACGCGTCTGCGCGCGGGCAGCACAACGGCGACGTATTCGAGGATGGGTTCAGTACAAAATATTAAAGTTTTGTTGAAAAAACGAGTTTTTTATTGTTTTTGCAGGAAATCACGCTATTTGGGCCCCCCAAAGGGCTGAAACGATCGCGGATCGCGGTCCACACGGAAGGTGCGGCCGGTAAGTACTTGATTATGTGAAAATAAACTTAGTTTATGGCAGGAATTTTAAGCAAATTTACACTATTGTTTTATTAATTGACGAAAACTTCAATTAGCTGTTTTGACCACTTCCCATGAAGAGAAATGGA
This sequence comes from Aporophyla nigra, assembly GCA_947507805.1. Taxonomy (NCBI): domain Eukaryota; kingdom Metazoa; phylum Arthropoda; class Insecta; order Lepidoptera; family Noctuidae; genus Aporophyla; species Aporophyla nigra. The sequence continues at coordinate 195,868 of CANNRW010000018.1, forward strand.
TTGTGACAGCTGAAACGATGTGCCGTAGCCTAATCACGACGGATAGCGTCGAAAACCGCGAGGAAATCGCACAATTCGTTTTCAAGATTTCGTACTGTATGGAGAACGGTGTATCGCTTAGGTAGATTTTACGTGTCAAGTACCTAAGCAAAATTTTTTTCCGTTTTTCAGAGCTAGACCGGCGAGTGGGGTGTCAAAACACGCGTCTGCGCGCGGGCAGCACAACGGCGACGTATTCGAGGATGGGTTCAGTACAAAATATTAAAGTTTTGTTGAAAAAACGAGTTTTTTATTGTTTTTGCAGGAAATCACGCTATTTGGGCCCCCCAAAGGGCTGAAACGATCGCGGATCGCGGTCCACACGGAAGGTGCGGCCGGTAAGTACTTGATTATGTGAAAATAAACTTAGTTTATGGCAGGAATTTTAAGCAAATTTACACTATTGTTTTATTAATTGACGAAAACTTCAATTAGCTGTTTTGACCACTTCCCATGAAGAGAAATGGATTGTGACAGCTGAAACGATGTGCCGTAGCCTAATCACGACGGATAGCGTCGAAAACCGCGAGGAAATCGCACAATTCGTTTTCAAGATTTCGTACTGTATGGAGAACGGTGTATCGCTTAGGTAGATTTTACGTGTCAAGTACCTAAGCAAAAATTTTTTCCGTTTTTCAGAGCTAGACCGGCGAGTGGGGTGTCAAAACACGCGTCTGCGCGCGGGCAGCACAACGGCGACGTATTCGAGGATGGGTTCAGTACAAAATATTAAAGTTTTGTTGAAAAAACGAGTTTTTTATTGTTTTTGCAGGAAATCACGCTATTTGGGCCCCCCAAAGGGCTGAAACGATCGCGGATCGCGGTCCACACGGAAGGTGCGGCCGGTAAGTACTTGATTATGTGAAAATAAACTTAGTTTATGGCAGGAATTTTAAGCAAATTTACACTATTGTTTTATTAATTGACGAAAACTTCAATTAGCTGTTTTGACCACTTCCCATGAAGAGAAATGGATTGTGACAGCTGAAACGATGTGCCGTAGCCTAATCACGACGGATAGCGTCGAAAACCGCGAGGAAATCGCACAATTCGTTTTCAAGATTTCGTACTGTATGGAGAACGGTGTATCGCTTAGGTAGATTTTACGTGTCAAGTACCTAAGCAAAAATTTTTTCCGTTTTTCAGAGCTAGACCGGCGAGTGGGGTGTCAAAACACGCGTCTGCGCGCGGGCAGCACAACGGCGACGTATTCGAGGATGGGTTCAGTACAAAATATTAAAGTTTTGTTGAAAAAACGAGTTTTTTATTGTTTTTGCAGGAAATCACGCTATTTGGGCCCCCCAAAGGGCTGAAACGATCGCGGATCGCGGTCCACACGGAAGGTGCGGCCGGTAAGTACTTGATTATGTGAAAATAAACTTAGTTTATGGCAGGAATTTTAAGCAAATTTACACTATTGTTTTATTAATTGACGAAAACTTCAATTAGCTGTTTTGACCACTTCCCATGAAGAGAAATGGATTGTGACAGCTGAAACGATGTGCCGTAGCCTAATCATGACGGATAGCGTCGAAAACCGCGAGGAAATCGCACAATTCGTTTTCAAGATTTCGTACTGTATGGAGAACGGTGTATCGCTTAGGTAGATTTTACGTGTCAAGTACCTAAGCAAAAATTTTTTCCGTTTTTCAGAGCTAGACCGGCGAGTGGGGTGTCAAAACACGCGTCTGCGCGCGGGCAGCACAACGGCGACGTATTCGAGGATGGGTTCAGTACAAAATATTAAAGTTTTGTTGAAAAAACGAGTTTTTTATTGTTTTTGCAGGAAATCACGCTATTTGGGCCCCCCAAAGGGCTGAAACGATCGCGGATCGCGGTCCACACGGAAGGTGCGGCCGGTAAGTACTTGATTATGTGAAAATAAACTTAGTTTATGGCAGGAATTTTAAGCAAATTTACACTATTGTTTTATTAATTGACGAAAACTTCAATTAGCTGTTTTGACCACTTCCCATGAAGAGAAATGGATTGTGACAGCTGAAACGATGTGCCGTAGCCTAATCACGACGGATAGCGTCGAAAACCGCGAGGAAATCGCACAATTCGTTTTCAAGATTTCGTACTGTATGGAGAACGGTGTATCGCTTAGGTAGATTTTACGTGTCAAGTACCTAAGCAAAAATTTTTTCCGTTTTTCAGAGCTAGACCGGCGAGTGGGGTGTCAAAACACGCGTCTGCGCGCGGGCAGCACAACGGCGACGTATTCGAGGATGGGTTCAGTACAAAATATTAAAGTTTTGTTGAAAAAACGAGTTTTTTATTGTTTTTGCAGGAAATCACGCTATTTGGGCCCCCCAAAGGGCTGAAACGATCGCGGATCGCGGTCCACACGGAAGGTGCGGCCGGTAAGTACTTGATTATGTGAAAATAAACTTAGTTTATGGCAGGAATTTTAAGCAAATTTACACTATTGTTTTATTAATTGACGAAAACTTCAATTAGCTGTTTTGACCACTTCCCATGAAGAGAAATGGATTGTGACAGCTGAAACGATGTGCCGTAGCCTAATCACGACGGATAGCGTCGAAAACCGCGAGGAAATCGCACAATTCGTTTTCAAGATTTCGTACTGTATGGAGAACGGTGTATCGCTTAGGTAGATTTTACGTGTCAAGTACCTAAGCAAAAATTTTTTCCGTTTTTCAGAGCTAGACCGGCGAGTGGGGTGTCAAAACACGCGTCTGCGCGCGGGCAGCACAACGGCGACGTATTCGAGGATGGGTTCAGTACAAAATATTAAAGTTTTGTTGAAAAAACGAGTTTTTTATTGTTTATGCAGGAAATCACGCTATTTGGGCCCCCCAAAGGGCTGAAACGATCGCGGATCGCGGTCCACACGGAAGGTGCGGCCGGTAAGTACTTGATTATGTGAAAATAAACTTAGTTTATGGTAGGAATTTTAAGCAAATTTACACTATTGTTTTATTAATTGACGAAAACTTCAATTAGCTGTTTTGACCACTTCCCATGAAGAGAAATGGATTGTGACAGCTGAAACGATGTGCCGTAGCCTAATCACGACGGATAGCGTCGAAAACCGCGAGGAAATCGCACAATTCGTTTTCAAGATTTCGTACTGTATGGAGAACGGTGTATCGCTTAGGTAGATTTTACGTGTCAAGTACCTAAGCAAAAATTTTTTCCGTTTTTCAGAGCTAGACCGGCGAGTGGGGTGTCAAAACACGCGTCTGCGCGCGGGCAGCACAACGGCGACGTATTCGAGGATGGGTTCAGTACAAAATATTAAAGTTTTGTTGAAAAAACGAGTTTTTTATTGTTTTTGCAGGAAATCACGCTATTTGGGCCCCCCAAAGGGCTGAAACGATCGCGGATCGCGGTCCACACGGAAGGTGCGGCCGGTAAGTACTTGATTATGTGAAAATAAACTTAGTTTATGGCAGGAATTTTAAGCAAATTTACACTATTGTTTTATTAATTGACGAAAACTTCAATTAGCTGTTTTGACCACTTCCCATGAAGAGAAATGGATTGTGACAGCTGAAACGATGTGCCGTAGCCTAATCACGACGGATAGCGTCGAAAACCGCGAGGAAATCGCACAATTCGTTTTCAAGATTTCGTACTGTATGGAGAACGGTGTATCGCTTTTTTTTTTTTTTTTTTTTTTTTTTTTTTTTTTTTTTTTTTTTGGATGGGAAATCATCAAATGACTTCTCCCGCTCTGGGCGGAGCGGGAGGGCGTGTCAGACTTTTACTGACTAAAACCCACCCGTGTTCCTTCAGTTGCCCATGTGCCAGGGTCACGGTATCTCTTTTGAACAATCACGCGACCCCGGCAGGCATCGGTCCTAGCAGACCCCTTCAATAAAGCTGACATCTCTTTGAGGCGCGCGTGGAACACTACGCGCCGTCGACCCGAGCCTGGTCCTTACCGGGCGGCGAGCTACCCATTGCTCGCCACCCGCAAGCTCGCGCCTACGGTGGCCGGGAGTCCGCAATCGACTCCCGGCGCACGGTGTATCGCTTAGGTAGATTTTACGTGTCAAGTACCTAAGCAAAAATTTTTTCCGTTTTTCAGAGCTAGACCGGCGAGTGGGGTGTCAAAACACGCGTCTGCGCGCGGGCAGCACAACGGCGACGTATTCGAGGATGGGTTCAGTACAAAATATTAAAGTTTTGTTGAAAAAACGAGTTTTTTATTGTTTTTGCAGGAAATCACGCTATTTGGGCCCCCCAAAGGGCTGAAACGATCGCGGATCGCGGTCCACACGGAAGGTGCGGCCGGTAAGTACTTGATTATGTGAAAATAAACTTAGTTTATGGCAGGAATTTTAAGCAAATTTACACTATTGTTTTATTAATTGACGAAAACTTCAATTAGCTGTTTTGACCACTTCCCATGAAGAGAAATGGATTGTGACAGCTGAAACGATGTGCCGTAGCCTAATCACGACGGATAGCGTCGAAAACCGCGAGGAAATCGCACAATTCGTTTTCAAGATTTCGTACTGTATGGAGAACGGTGTATCGCTTAGGTAGATTTTACGTGTCAAGTACCTAAGCAAAAATTTTTTCCGTTTTTCAGAGCTAGACCGGCGAGTGGGGTGTCAAAACACGCGTCTGCGCGCGGGCAGCACAACGGCGACGTATTCGAGGATGGGTTCAGTACAAAATATTAAAGTTTTGTTGAAAAAACGAGTTTTTTATTGTTTTTGCAGGAAATCACGCTATTTGGGCCCCCCAAAGGGCTGAAACGATCGCGGATCGCGGTCCACACGGAAGGTGCGGCCGGTAAGTACTTGATTATGTGAAAATAAACTTAGTTTATGGCAGGAATTTTAAGCAAATTTACACTATTGCTTTATTAATTGACGAAAACTTCAATTAGCTGTTTTGACCACTTCCCATGAAGAGAAATGGATTGTGACAGCTGAAACGATGTGCCGTAGCCTAATCACGACGGATAGCGTCGAAAACCGCGAGGAAATCGCACAATTCGTTTTCAAGATTTCGTACTGTATGGAGAACGGTGTATCGCTTAGGTAGATTTTACGTGTCAAGTACCTAAGCAAAATTTTTTTCCGTTTTTCAGAGCTAGACCGGCGAGTGGGGTGTCAAAACACGCGTCTGCGCGCGGGCAGCACAACGGCGACGTATTCGAGGATGGGTTCAGTACAAAATATTAAAGTTTTGTTGAAAAAACGAGTTTTTTATTGTTTTTGCAGGAAATCACGCTATTTGGGCCCCCCAAAGGGCTGAAACGATCGCGGATCGCGGTCCACACGGAAGGTGCGGCCGGTAAGTACTTGATTATGTGAAAATAAACTTAGTTTATGGCAGGAATTTTAAGCAAATTTACACTATTGTTTTATTAATTGACGAAAACTTCAATTAGCTGTTTTGACCACTTCCCATGAAGAGAAATGGATTGTGACAGCTGAAACGATGTGCCGTAGCCTAATCACGACGGATAGCGTCGAAAACCGCGAGGAAATCGCACAATTCGTTTTCAAGATTTCGTACTGTATGGAGAACGGTGTATCGCTTAGGTAGATTTTACGTGTCAAGTACCTAAGCAAAAATTTTTTCCGTTTTTCAGAGCTAGACCGGCGAGTGGGGTGTCAAAACACGCGTCTGCGCGCGGGCAGCACAACGGCGACGTATTCGAGGATGGGTTCAGTACAAAATATTAAAGTTTTGTTGAAAAAACGAGTTTTTTATTGTTTTTGCAGGAAATCACGCTATTTGGGCCCCCCAAAGGGCTGAAACGATCGCGGATCGCGGTCCACACGGAAGGTGCGGCCGGTAAGTACTTGATTATGTGAAAATAAACTTAGTTTATGGCAGGAATTTTAAGCAAATTTACACTATTGTTTTATTAATTGACGA